>CAMZMU010000086.1:41303562-41568940 GCA_947311845.1 Poa pratensis | reverse complement strand
CTCTCGGGAGCACTGTAGAGGGAGGGGAAGGGGAAAGTCAGAGACATCCACCTGATTTATGCCAGTAACTTTTGTCTTTTGCCGACAACACGTGATGGTTTCTCGACGATTCAGTTACGCTCCAAACCAAAATCGGTAATGCTGCTGCATGCTAATTCAGGGACCATTTCCTTAGCTGAAAATCGGCAAGGCTCGATAATAAACCAGTCAAGGAGGGCGCGTGTAACGAACAAAGATCACCATGATGCGCTGTCCGCACGACGGATGATGCGGACGCCATCGAAACCGACAGATGCGCATACGTGTGCGGGAACAGATGCTGTCCAGCCAGTGCCGCGTCGCGCGCTCCGGACCGAAATCTCCAAGATGCCTGTTTTTTCTTTTGTTTTTTGGGTACATCTGACGGTTTTAATCTCGGCCGGGTTCGATCCTGATCAATCCGTGCCTTAGATGTTTTTTCTTTGGCAGTCCTGTGCAAGAGTTGGCCCGAGCATTTTGGGTTTGTGCTTCCGGCCCATCCAAGTAGCCTTACATTGATAATGGGAATGTTTAGGCCCAAATGCACTCGCCGATAGTGCATGACAAAGAAAAGAAAAAACATAATTCTCGTGTGGTTCTAAAAACGAAAGATATAGTTCTCATGTCAATCGATTTTCCCCTTTCCTCCTCTCTCCAAACCTCCTTGCTAGACACCGTTGAGAGTTGTCCCATCGAGAAACGGGCCTTCCCGACGCCCTCACCGGTGGCCCTGCCGCCTGGAGGAGGTCAAGGCATTGCACCAGACCTGTATATACTTGTAGATCTAGTAAGTTTAGTAGTTTGGGCGTGTGTTGGCAGGTTGCTGGTTGTCGGTGTCATGTCGGGAGGACGACGCTCTGGATCTCTCCGAACGGATCCAATGCTGCTTGGTGGTCTCCCAGCTCGGCGTGGTGCTCCTACAGTTGGAGCCGCAGGTGGCGGGACGGGTGGCCGCTGGCTACTCGGTAATTAAGGCGGTTCTTGGCAGTTCAAGGTCAGATGTGGGCGTTGCTTCGTGATCTTCTTCGGAGCGCCAGGTGTGAAGGAGAAGTTGCAGGCGGAGCTTTGTGGACTGGCTTCGGGCTGCCCTGGAGTTGTGGTGCCGCAAGAACATGATGGACACCTTGGTGGCCCCATATTTGGCGCTGACCGTGATGACCAGCATGGTGGAAGCTTCCTCAACCTCCATGTGGAGGCCCTCCTCGAGTACTTCCTCTCGGTTCCTAGTGGTGTCGTCCCTGACGCCGTCGAGGATAGCCATGGCTTGAGCTCGTGCTACTATGGCGAGTGTAGAGGATCTGATTGCTTTTCCTAGGATTTATTTGATGTCTTTGTTGTAAAGATAGGGACCGGTCTGTAGCTCGTGCAAAATTCTTCTCTCGATTCTTAGAGCAAGGACAATAGTAGAGATAGCAGCCGGCTATATGAAACTGTCATGTCATCAAAAGCTAGACTTAGCTTATACAATCGAGTTGGCTATAAGGTTGGCTATTAGGCTGGTCACAATGGGAGTAACTTAGGTGGTAACATCACACATTTCAAGACAAGTTTGCTTATGTGGCATGTAGTTAATGAGGAGAGAGGTGTTTGTGGTAACTTAGCTAGTTACTGTAACATCACACTTATCAAGACAAAATGAGTCTATAGCCTAATAAATAAGACACTACACATATGTTACTCCCCACTGTGCAGGTAGTAACATAGGCTAGTAACATCAGCATGTTACTACTCTATGTTACTCCCCATTGTGAGCAGTCTAAGTTAGTATTTTTCTCATTTTGTCTTTATCTCTTTTGCATTTAATGTTTTTGCCTAGGAGCATCCGTAGAGGTTGGCTCTTAATTACGTGAGAGCCGACTCCTTTGAAGTGCCACGTAGGCGGGCTATAAGCCTATTATTGTACTTGCTCTCATAGCGGTTGTCTAAGCAGTTAATTACAACTATTGTCACTATTTCACTCGGAAATTTAGACTGTGCCATTTTTTTTATTGGAAAAAATGTCACTAATTCGAGTGATTTATTTATACATCAGTGGTCGGTCTGGCCAAATTGCCATCTGTTTGACTATTTATGACATATGGGTCCCACCTCTTATCCAATTTAATGATTTCTCTTGCATATATGAATCCCATGACATTGCCTCGTGAGCAGCGACGTAAAAAGGGTCACCAAATATTATCCCAGAGTCCGAGTCATGCCACACACGCACGTTTCTGGGCACACCAATTGGCCAGTCATACATGTCGCTCGTTTTCCGTCTTCGCCACCAAGCCAAGTTTGATCTAATCCGCCGCCACAACGTCGTCTAATAGCATACATATGTGACTATGTCAGCTCCATAGTTATTTTTTTTAGACAGAATTGACTTGAAAGATTAATACATGGTAGCTGTTTATGAAAAGAACTACTCACTCCGTCCAAAAATAAGTGTCTCAAGTTTACCCAAAAGTGGATGTATATAGACATGTTTATGTATAGATACATCCACTTTTAAGCAAACTTGAGACACTTATTATAGCACGGAGGAGTAGATGAAAATTGAGCGAAATTTAATCAAATATTATCTGAAACTAGATGTACAACTTCAGAATCTTGCTCCACCCGCTCTTCCTCGGAAGGTGTGGCATCATTGCGCAAGTGAGTCTGATCGGTGTCGTAGACACGACCAACACAATTTTTGAACTGATGTAAGTGATGCGTGCTCGCCTAATTGTGGACATACAGTCTTGGTAAGTCATTATTAGTATCGGGTCACGATCAACCACGTCGACAATGGAAGATCATACGGTGGGCATAGGAGCTCATACTGTTTGGCGAGCATGGCGGCGGAGGCTAAGGGTCGTCGTAGTAGGTTGACACGCTGTTGCGGATAACCAGGTACTAGACCTCGACGTCGTACGCCTTTGAGAGATTGCACGAGTCCTTCATCCATGCCTTCGGGTCGATGGACTAGTTGTCCAACGACGATAGCTGCTCCACCATCACGTAGTAGAGGCTGTTGAGGAGCTAGTTTGACTCCTATGAAGCTCTGGCATCTAAAGGGAGACCGTCGAAGTTTAGCATACATAAGTTGTCAAGATCCGACGGCGTGTCACAATAGGCCTGTCACCACCGCGAGAAGCTGACGGTCCCGTCGCCGCACCTTAACGATGGTGAGGTGTGGAGGATGCGGCAGTCGTTGGAGGATTTGAACTGCACTAATAATCGCAGGTGGCTGGTGGCTCTAGGTTGACGAGGGAATATCTCCCCGGCAATAGTGCCAGAAACAATGCTTGTACGTCACACGTCAGTTGGGAACCCCAAGAGGAAGGTATGATGAGTGCAGCAGTAAGTTTTCCCTCAGTATGAAACCAAGGTTTAATCGAACCAGTAGGAAAACGAGGTTTGCTTCGAAGGTGTTGGTGAAGGAGTGTAGTGCGGCGCAACACCAGGGATTCCGGTGCCAACGTGGAACCTGCACAACACAATCAAATTACTTTGCCCCAACTTAACAGTGAGGTTGTCAATCTCACCGGCTTGCTGAAAACAAAGGGTTAAACGTATCGAATGGAAAATGATGTTTGTTTGCATAAAACAGTAGAGAACAATGATTGCAGTAGATTGTATTTCAGATGTAAAAGAATGGACCGGGGTCCACAGTTCACTAGTGGTGTCTCTCCAATAAGATAACTAACATGCTGGGTAAACAAATTACAGCTGGGCAATTGACAATTGATAAGTGCATATAACATGCATGTGTGAGCTGTGGTGTCTACTATGAGATTCATTTGGGCATTACGACAAAGTACATAGACCGCTATCCAGCATGCATCTATGCCTAAATAGTCCACTTTCCGGTTAACATCCGTACCCCTTCCAGTATTAAGTTGCAAGCAACAGACAATTGCATTAAGTAATGTGCGTAATGTAAACAATACATTCATCCTTGAATAAAGCATTGCTGTTTTACCCCTAGTGGCAACAACACATCTACAACCTTAGAACTTGCTGTCACTATCCCAGGTTAAATAGAGGTTGAACCCAACTATCATGCATAAATACCCCCTCTTGGAGTTACAAGTATTCACTTGGCCAAGGCTTCAACAAGTAACGGAGAGCATGCAAGATCACAAATGACATAGACATGATAATATAATATTCAGCTCCACATAGGTATCAATATAAGTCAGATCCCAGCAAACACAACATGTAGCATTACAATAAGATGATCTTGATCATGATAGGCAGCTCACAAGATCTAAACATGATGGCACAAGTGGAGAAGACAACCATCTAGCTACTGCTATGGACCCATAGTCCAAGGATGAACTACTCACGCATCACTCCGGAGGCGGGCATGGCGATGTAGAGCCCTCCGGTGATGATTCCCCTCTCCGGCAGGGTGCCGGGAAGAGCTTCAGAACCCCCCGAGTTAGGGTTGACGACGGCGGCGGCAGCGAATATGTTCTGGATGAAAGGCTCGGTGTTTTAGGGTTTTCGCGTCTCGGGGAATAAATAGGCGAAGGGGCGATGTCGGCGGACCCCCGAGGGGCCCAAACCACAGGCGGGCGGTGGGGCCGCGCCGCCAGGTGGTTTGGCCACCTCGTGGCTCTCCTTCGGACTCCGTGTACGTGCTGGAAAAATAGGGACTTGGCCTTTTGTTTCGTGCAATTCCGAGAATATTTCCAGAAGTAACTTTCTGAAACCAAAAACAGCAGAAAACAGGGAACTGGCACTGTGGCATCTTGTTAATAGGTTAGTCCCAGAAAATGCATAAAAGTGATACGAAGTGTATATAAAACATGTAGCAAATGGTATAATATAAGCATGGAACAGCAGAAATTATGGATACGTTGGAGACGTATCAAGCATCCCCAAGCTTAGTTCTACTCGTCCTCGAGTAGGTAAAACGATAACAACAAATAATTTCTGAGGAGACATGCTTTCACACAATCTTGATCAATATATTGCAAGGCTCATGTCATGAATGAAGTGACTCAAAGCAATGATCTATAGTTTGCTAACAAATAGATAAAGAGTAAACAATGAATCATATAAGCAAAAACTTTTCATGAATAGTACTTTCAAGACAAGCATCAAAAAGTTTTGCATAAGAGGTAACTCATAAAGCAATAGATTCAAAGTAAAAGGCATTGAAGCAACACAAAGGATGATTAAGTTTCAGCATTGCTTTCAACTTGTAACATGTATATCTCATGGATAGTTGTCAACATAAAGCAATATAACAAGTGCAATAAGTAAATATGTAAGAATCAATGCACACAAAGTTGACACAAGTGTTTGCTTCTAAGATAGAAAGGAGTAGGTAAACTGACTCAACATAAAGTAAAAGATAGGCCCTTCGCAGAGGGAAGCAGGGATTAAATCATGTGCTAGAGCTTTTTAAGTTTTCGAAAGCATATAGAGAGCACAAAATAAGTATTTGAGAGGTGTTTGTTGTTGTCAACGAATGGTAGTGGGCACTCTAACCCCCTTGTCAACCAGACTTTCAAGAGCGGCTCCCATGAAGGACGTTATCTCTACCAGCAAGGTAGATCATCCCTCTTCTCTTTTGTTTACACATGTATTTTAGTTTCTTTATAGATGACACTCCTCCCAACCTTTTGCTTACACAAGCCATGGCTAACCGAATCCTCGGGTGCCTTCCAACATTCACATACCATGGAGGAGTGTCTATTTGCAAATTAAGTTGCTTACTGATAAATCAGGGCAAAACATGTGAAGAGAATTATTAATGAAAGTTGTAATTAATTGGGGCTGGGCACCCCGTTGCCAGCTCTTTTTGCAAATTATTGGATAAGCGGATGTATATGCCACTAGTCCATTGGTGAAAGTCTGTCAGAAGTAAATGACAAGATTGAAAGATAAAACACCACATACTTCCTCATGAGCTATAAAACATTGACACAAATAAGGAGTAATAAAGTTTTGAATAGTTTAAAGGTAGCACATGAAATATTTACTTGGAATGGCAGGAAATACCACATAGTAGGTAGGTATGGTGGACACAAATGGCATGGGTTTTGGCTCAAGTTTTGGATGCACGAGAAGCATTCCCTCTCAGTACAGAGTTTAGGCTAGCAAGGTTGTTTGAAGCAAACACAAGTATAAACCGGTACAGCAAGAATCACATAAAAACATATTGCAAGTATTATAAGACTCTACACTGTCTTCCTTGTTGCTCAAACATTTTACCAGAAAATATCTAGACCTTAGAGAGAACAAATATGCATCCCAAGTCTCAACAAGCTCTACGGTAGTTCTCCACTACTAGGCTTTAACTACATGATGCAAGAGCTTAAACATGATCTACTTGAGAGCTCAAAACAATTGCAAAGCATCAAATCAAAACAAGACAATGATCTACAAGAATGCATATGTCTTTTCCAATACCAACTACTACATGTAGCATTTTCTTTCTTCCAAACAAACACCAATAATTTATTTAAACATAAACTCTCCAAATGATAATATAATGCAGCAAGAGAGTATTTATAAACAAGTGCTAACAGCTCGAAGAGATGCATGAAAAACAGGAGCTAAAAGCACTGCAGTAGCTAGTTAAGAATACTCAACAAATATAAGTGAAGAACATGAGTATTCACATGAAAAAGCGGAGCGTGTCTCTCTCCCACACAAGGATTGCTAGGATCCGAATTTATTCAAACAAAAACAAAAATAAAAACACACAGACGCTCCAAGTAAAGCGCATAAGATGTGAAAGAATTAAAATATAGTTTCACTAGAGATGACCTGATAAGTTTGTTGATGAAGAAGGGGATGCCTTGGGCATCCCCAAGCTTAGACGCTTGAGTCTCTCTGAATATGGTTGGGATGAACCACGGGGGCATCCCCAAGCTTAGGCTTTTCACTCTTCTTGATCACATAATATCACCCTTCTCGCTTGATCCTTGAAAACTTCCTTCACACCAAACTCAAGACAGTTCTCATTAGAGGGTTAGTGCATAATCAAAAATTCTCATATTCTGTAATGATACAATCAATCCCAAAGCTTCTGGACATTAGCTACAGCCACCAATGCTTTGTGGAGCAAAGAAATCCACACAAACACAGTAAAAGAGCGAATGCAAAACAAAAGGCAGAATCTGTCAAAAACAGAACAGTCTGGAATGACGAATTTTTTCGAGGCACTTAAGTTGCTCAGATGGATCTGGCCTAAAATAATGAAAGTTGCGTACATATCTCAGGAATATGCGTGATTTTTCTCAGAATTTTTTGAATTTTCTACAGGGAGATAAGCTCAAATCCGTGACAGCTAAAAATCTGTCACTGCGCAGAAATCCAAATCTTGCATCAACTTTCAATATAGAACTTTACTTGGCACAACATTGCGATAAAATAAAGATACAAAGGAGTTGCTACAGAAGTAACAAAACTCCTTGACTCAAAGAAAACAAAAATAACAGCAAATAAAAACGATGGGTTGTCTCCCATAAGCGCTTTTCTTTAACGCCTTTCAGCTAGGCGCAGAAAGTGAAAATCAAGTGTTGTCAAGTGGCAAATCATTCAAATCATCAAAAGCTTCTTCCAACACACAGCTTGTAACAATGGGTATCTTAGATGTTCCTGGAGGTGTTTCATTACCTTTAACCGTACTAAAAGTTTTATCAATTTTAAGCTCATAATGAGTCTTTGGTTTTGGCACTTTAGGAACATACATAAACTTTTGCTCTCTACCCACATAAACTTTCTCCTTTTTAGACTTAAGAGAAGTAAAGGTTGAACTTAAGGTTTCAATAGCTTCCTCTAACTCATCAATTCTATGATTTTGGGTGTCATGGATATTATTATCCTCAAGAACAGTGATTCTTTCATTGATGGTGGCTATTGATTCATTAGTCTTACCAATACAATCAAGAAAATTTGGAAAAAATTCTCCATAGAGTCTAACTTATTTATAACATCCTCCAAGGTGATCTCAATTTTAATATCTTTAGTGGGTGGTGTTCCTACCAAACTTTCAATAATATTACAGGCTTCTAAAGCAGGAGTACCCAAGAAATTTCCACCTGTAAGAGTGTCTAGAACATACCTATACCAACTAGAGATACCAACATAAAAGTTCCTAAGGAGGATAGTGGTAGAGTGTTTCTTAGTACATCTATGATGAGCATCACTAATTCTATACCAAGCATCTTTCAAATTTTCACCTCCTAGTTGCCTAAAAGAACGAACTTCAACTTCAGGAGCATTCATTTTGAAAAACAAAATCAAACTGAATTAAACAAGTAACTAATTTTTTTGTGTTTTTGATAAAGAGAGCAAACAAGACTAAATAAAAATAAACTAAGCAAGACAAATAACAAAGTAAAGAGATTGGGTGTGAGAGACTCCCCTTGCAGAAGCAATTCGGTTTTCCCCGGCAACGGCGCCAGAAAACGTGTTGGTGGCTCTAGTTGACGAGGGAATATCTCCCCGGCAATAGTGCCAGAAACAATGCTTGTACGTCACACGTCAGTTGGGAACCCCAAGAGGAAGGTATGATGAGTGCAGCAGTAAGTTTTCCCTCAGTATGAAACCAAGGTTTAATCGAACCAGTAGGAAAACGAGGTTTGCTTCGAAGGTGTTGGTGAAGGAGTGTAGTGCGGCGCAACACCAGGGATTCCGGTGCCAACGTGGAACCTGCACAACACAATCAAATTACTTTGCCCCAACTTAACAGTGAGGTTGTCAATCTCACCGGCTTGCTGAAAACAAAGGGTTAAACGTATCGAATGGAAAATGATGTTTGTTTGCATAAAACAGTAGAGAACAATGATTGCAGTAGATTGTATTTCAGATGTAAAAGAATGGACCGGGGTCCACAGTTCACTAGTGGTGTCTCTCCAATAAGATAACTAACATGCTGGGTAAACAAATTACAGCTGGGCAATTGACAATTGATAAGTGCATATAACATGCATGTGTGAGCTGTGGTGTCTACTATGAGATTCATTTGGGCATTACGACAAAGTACATAGACCGCTATCCAGCATGCATCTATGCCTAAATAGTCCACTTTCCGGTTAACATCCGTACCCCTTCCAGTATTAAGTTGCAAGCAACAGACAATTGCATTAAGTAATGTGCGTAATGTAAACAATACATTCATCCTTGAATAAAGCATTGCTGTTTTACCCCTAGTGGCAACAACACATCTACAACCTTAGAACTTGCTGTCACTATCCCAGGTTAAATAGAGGTTGAACCCAACTATCATGCATAAATACCCCCTCTTGGAGTTACAAGTATTCACTTGGCCAAGGCTTCAACAAGTAACGGAGAGCATGCAAGATCACAAATGACATAGACATGATAATATAATATTCAGCTCCACATAGGTATCAATATAAGTCAGATCCCAGCAAACACAACATGTAGCATTACAATAAGATGATCTTGATCATGATAGGCAGCTCACAAGATCTAAACATGATGGCACAAGTGGAGAAGACAACCATCTAGCTACTGCTATGGACCCATAGTCCAAGGATGAACTACTCACGCATCACTCCGGAGGCGGGCATGGCGATGTAGAGCCCTCCGGTGATGATTCCCCTCTCCGGCAGGGTGCCGGGAAGAGCTTCAGAAACCCCCCGAGTTAGGGTTGACGACGGCGGCGGCAGCGAATATGTTCTGGATGAAAGGCTCGGTGTTTTAGGGTTTTCGCGTCTCGGGGAATAAATAGGCGAAGGGGCGATGTCGGCGGACCCCCGAGGGGCCCAAACCACAGGCGGCGGCGGTGGGCCGCGCCGCCAGGTGGTTTGGCCACCTCGTGGCTCTCCTTCGTCTCTCCTTCGGACTCCGTGTACGTGCTGGAAAAATAGGGACTGGCCTTTTGTTTCGTGCAATTCCGAGAATATTTCCAGAAGTAACTTTCTGAAACCAAAAACAGCAGAAAACAGGGAACTGGCACTGTGGCATCTTGTTAATAGGTTAGTCCCAGAAAATGCATAAAAGTGATACGAAGTGTATATAAAACATGTAGCAAATGGTATAATATAAGCATGGAACAGCAGAAATTATGGATACGTTGGAGACGTATCAGTGGCGTGCACTCCTCGATGAAGACTTTGCTCCACCAAATGAAACATTGAGTGCCAAGCACAGCCACCATGTCGGCTAGAGAGACTGGAGGTTGTGGAACAAACACAGCGGCGTCAAGAACGTGGCCACAAAATTGTCTCCCAAAGCGCCATGCCAGGGGTGTCAGACCAGACGCATGCCTCAAAGGCTGGTCACAGCTCCGAGTCGCTGCACTGTAATAGTCCACTCGGAACTGCTTGACTCCCGTCATGGAGTCGACGAGGAGACCGCCATTGATTGAATTGGAGAATGTGGAAGATTGTGTGCGAAGGGAAAGGATTAATTTGGATGGGGATGAAATAGGCAATGCCTAGTGTTTTCGGCGTTAGTGGTACAACTAGACCGTTCGGGTTTCTGGCCGGGTGGTTCGGAGAGTCTAGTGTTTTTCAGTTTCTTGAGAATGCACCGCTTGTAATTTCAGAGTACTCGACGTTGGAGAGGATGAGGACCACCTCCAGATCGGCCTCGTCCTTACGACACATGGCGTCGAAGCGCTCGAAGTGGGTGCGGGCGACATGGTGCCCGATATCAAGCCCATGATCATCGTCCTCCCGGTACAACGACGAGGATGAGGGAAATTAAGGAGGGCGAAAACGGGTCCACAAAGCGAGGAATGCGGCCAGACGCAAACCAGGTGCGACCCCAGGGGGGTCTCAGCGCGTCGGCATTGCGCCTAGCCGCGTGCTGCTCCTGGAAGACCAGCTGATGTTGGTTCTCCATGTAGCTCCGGGCGTTGATGTGCCGACCACTGTCGCGGCCTCCGCCTCGGCCACGAGTGCCGCTTCTAGATGATCTTGTAGGGTACGCCATCAGAGAGAGTACGTAGACAACTGAAAGAGAGAGAGAGAGAAGAGAGTGTGTGTCGGCTAGGGTTGGGAGAGAGATTGAGAGTGACGGGAATGGAGGATCTAATAGGCCACTTAGAGCATGTACAATGCAAGGTTCTTATACATGTGCTTAAAAAATAAACCTGCTTTTGACTAAGCACTAGTGCTTATTTATACTGGACAAATGGTTAACTAGTCACCTCTCCTATAGAAATAAGTATTGGTGTTTATGAAAAAACTTGGTGTATTTTTGTAAACACCAAGCTAAGCACATTGCATTATACATAGCCTTAGTGGGCTCCCTGGGCTGTTAAGAATGGGCAACGGACATTCGGAAAAGTCCAGGTGCGATGAGCGATTATCGGCAATGTAGATTCACAGAGAAGTTGGGTATAAATTAGATGCTTGGATGCACCTTGTGTCGACACGTTCTTATGTCTGCAACCAACATGTTTATGTCGAGCAATATTATATAGGGTTGGATATTCCATTATTAAATTATAGTATATTATTTGTGACTAGTTGCTTTGTATGGTTTATCTATTTGCATTAGATAAAGAAGTTGTATGTCTGTATTAAAAAACCAATATGCATGCATTGCATGGATTTAAGGAATGAAATTTAGGATTCTTGATTGGAGAGGTCAACATTGGGGGTTGTCCGGACGTGAGGGGTCGGAATTTGCCCATTTCGGTTGGAAATGCTCCAATCCTTTAATTTTCTTTGTGAAACCATGCAAAAAAATTAATCATTATGAGCATATAGAGACATGCACTATTAGGAAGAAACAGTATGCCTACACATTAGCATGAAGTTGTACCTACATATGTCGAGCGCTAGCTCTTCAATGGTGTAGGTGTAGGCACAGGACAACACTGTAAGGAATCACGCTTTATTCTGTAATTAAGTACAGCATTGCGTGTCCACTAATCAGTAGGCAAAGCACACAGCACGCACATAGAACAAGAAGCTAGCTTCTCTCGATGAATTCCCAAAGCTAATATCGACGGGACACTTTGCACCAATTTTTCTCTCGTCTGTACTATGCTCCTTTCTCTAAATTGTTAAGTAATCAGAGGTTAGAGTCAAGGTAGGGACTGATAGACTTCTGCATAATTTATGCAGATAAACATGCATGAGTTTGTGTACAACATCAATAATATAGTTTTTTTCTTCTAAAAGATCGACAATATAGTACTTCCTCCGTAGGAAATCCACTTCGGCTCATAGGTGCATTTACACCACTACTCAAAAAATAAATTTTAGTTTTTTTTGGATGTACATATGAACATTCTATGTTCGTACAAAAAAATCGGGATGAAAAGACATTTTGTGCGGCCGGTGTAAAAAAGACAAATCCCGGTGTTCAAAAATGTCTTTTCGATACGAAACGTTTTTGTACGGATAGACATTTTTCATATGAACACCCCAAATTTTTGTTTGAATTTTTTTTAACATTTTGAAATGCGTTAAAAATGCATTTTGCACAACGGGTTCATCTGCACCCGTGAGCCAAAACATCATGTCTCTCCTCCGTTCACTAATATAAGGCACTGGACCCCTTTTAATTTTGACTACGTATATATACTAAGATGAGTGAATCTATGTACAAAATAAGTCTATATATATTTGAATCAAGAAAATTGAAGGGTCAAATGCATTAGATTAGTGAACGGATGGAGTAGTACTAGTAAGACTAGCCACAATGTGGGTATCATAGGTGGTATCATGCATGCCATGTTGATAAAATCTGACGTGTCACTGCAATTAATGAAGTAAGAGGTGATAGTGGTATCATAGGTATAGATACTGTAACATAACGGATTCCAATGCAAGATAAGTCTACAACCTAATAAATGCACTGTTATATGATACCATAAATATGTTACTATCCAGAAGTGGTAACATACACTAGTAGCATATGCATGATACTAGTATATGATACTCCCCACTGTGACTAGTCTAAAGTAACATCCCATCAATGGTAGTGCAATTCATTTGATCGATATATACATGTATTAATTGCAATGTCCATGAAATGATAAACATAATGCAGTTACTACTTTTTTTTATCGGGACAGTTAATATTGTTGATTTAAATAGAGACATGTTTCAATCAAAGTTGCCTAGGGGATTAGATGCGTCTTAATCAAGAAGAATAAGAAATCGGAATACTAGTTTTTCTTCAGCCTCTTTAGTTCTAGTGGGATAAAACGTGTATTAATAGCTATACGAGTAGTGGTAGAAAAAAGACATGACCTTTCGAAGAGCAGTCAAATAAAACGAACGCAGCGATGATAGAAAAAAAAAAAACCTAGGACCTGGTGCAAACTCGATGGATGGACGAGACACGCACAAAAAGGACAAAGAAGGAACGAATGACACTTGTAACTGATGAAATGACATCATTTAACTGAAGTGAAGTGAGTGAGAGAGATGCTGCAGATCGAGACGACATATATGGCATGGTTTTGAGGGCCAATATATTTTAGTAATGTGCGAAAAGCATGCATAGTTTTGCTCATTCTGGGTATGCATGCACCCCATTTGGGGAGAGGCAACAAAGATGCCAAAACAGTCATCTCATGCCTTCAGGGAAGTACAAAAGAAATGCTACTAGGCGGCTCATCTATGATGAAAGGAGTTCGTTGCATCATACTGTATCTTTTTCTAAATCAAGCATTTTGCGCTCTCGGTTTTCATCAAGTGTATAACAGTACTGGTGATTATTAGGAAACTCTTCTTTATGTTTCGATGGTTTCCTTCATATAGGTCGTGGGTTTATAAAATAAGAACAAGGGTTATCAAGCATTTTGCGCTCTCGGTTTTCCTCATATAGTAAATGGTTCCCCCTCCCTACCCTAGTAAAATTGTACGTGTTTAGATAGAGAGGAAGGAATGCATCAAGGTAAATTTCCTCTTGCTTCTTTCACACTCACTAAGCTAATCTACTTGTAAGCCTACCTTTCTTTTGAGCTAAATCAACGTTAAAGTTCAAGGAAAAGCAATGTTCTTCGCTGGTTAGTTCCCCAATCTAAGGAAAACCCGAGTTAAGCAAGAAGAGGTGCTTCTTGCATACTTCATCAAATTTATTAATTTATCTTGTAATTTTTTTCCCAGACATCAGTATATATGCATGTTAATCAACGACGCGGAGGATCAAGAAAACAGAGTTGTGTTGTACTTTGTGAATTGGCTCAATCAGACTAGTAATATGGAGAATTCAATAACAAATGCCAGAAAATAAATGTTATAAGCAAGTATATGAAACAATCCGCTATTGATTAGAAACATCCAGATGCAAGCTAGCAATCGTACCAGAGGAAAACCGGCTAACAAATTAGGGATGCAAGAGGCATCCGCCTGTATCCCACGGTTCTAGTTCATCCGAGGATTTCTAGCTAGTTCAAACTTTGAGAACACGGAGTAAACTGGAAATCCTCAAATGAATAGAAACGGGATATATAGGCAGGATCCCGCTTGACACCTTATAACAAATTAAGAAGTGGAAAGCTCGATCATCAACTAGCAAAGAAGCAAACTACATCCAATTAATTGTCGGAGCTAGCTTTTATACATCCAGTAAAATCGGACAATTTAAAATTTACCAAACAATTAGAGTTTTGAGCTTGCTTTTTGTACAATAACAATTCATTTGCAACAACAATATGCCAACAATTAACCCAGAATCTAAAAATTCCAAGAGTGAACACAACAACACTAGCTTAATATCATGAATTTATGAGTGCATGTCCTCACAACATATTCCAATGAAACGAACATGGATCAACATTTAACTCCAATTAAGTTGCATACAAGTTAACAGAAAAACCATCAAAATAGATCCATCATAAAGAACAAGAGAATCAATAGACAGTGGTAGATATAGAGCCTACTTGTTGTACACATGTCCATGTCCTCGCACGCACCTGCCTTACGTCCTCATTGCCGGCCAAGATCCGTCACGAGTAGGGCGGCCTCTCGGCGCCACCAGAGGCTCCGGGCCAGCCGTTGTGACCTTCCATCGGCATTGGCGGCATGCCCAACGGCAGCTGGTTGAAAAACGGAAGCCCACCAGCTGCCGCGCCGCCCGACGGATCGGCGCCGAACGGCATGCCACCGCCTGACTGGTCTGGCGCCAGCGGAGGGACAACCTCGTCGCCTTCTTCGAGGGGCAGCCTTTCGTAGGCCACGTTGCTGAACGACGCGGCCACGACGACCACCGGCCCGGCAGCGACGAGCGCACCGGCCACACTGCCGCCGACAACCTGCCCCTGCCCACCCGCGAGGAAGGCCGAGAGGCTGGTGGCCCCCGGCGGCGCCGGAGGCGGGAGGAAGGAGCCCGCCAGGGAGAGTATCTCGAACCTGCCGTGGAGCGTAGCTACAGCCAGCGACGCCGGCCCGGTCTGTGCAGACTGTGGTTGCCGAAGAGTCACGTTCGTGACAGTCCCCGCCGCGGAGAGCACACAGATGCCGCGCTGCCGGCGGCGTGCATAGGCGGTGAGCGCCTCGAAGACGTCACAGCCGGCGGCAACCTCAAGGATGTGCGCCCTCAGCGCGTTGGCGCTCTCCCTGGTGATGATCACCGGCGGCTTGGGCTTGTTCTTGGATCCCGGAGGCCGGCCGCGGGGGCGTCGGCCGACGACCTCCCCACCACCTATCCCGGCGCCTCCAGCGGTGCTCCCTCCCCCACCGCTTCCCGGAGAGAGGGCGTCCTGGCCATCATCGGAGCCGCCGGCACCGTCATCGTGGCTGAGATGAAGGTTGTGGTGGTGGTGGTGAAGGTAGGAGCTGGTTCCCAAATCTAGTCCTGCCATTCTCTGGGGTAGGAGAAGAGCTAATTATAAGTTTAGTAAGCAGTATAGTAGCATTAAAAAGAGTAAAAATAATAGCTACATAACAGTACCGATAATATTAAGAAATTGAAGATGCAAGAGAAGATCGTGGTGCTCGTGATGATGGTAATAGGCCGGAGGAAGAGGGGGAGGAGGGGAGGAGTATGTGTTTGTTTAGGGTTTGTGGTGCTTGTTTTCTTGGAGAAGAGTAAAGAATGGGTTTGGCTTTTTGGGATGTGTGGGGGTGAGCAGAAGAAAAAGTCGTTCTCTGGTGTGTTTTTTCTTGTTTATAACCTTTGTTGATGTTTTCTTAGTATGGATTTGTCGACTAAATATTATAGGGTGGGAAAAAAGATGCAGAAGATTAGGACGACATGGGAGGAAGGAGGAGGAGATGGCACCCAATTAGGGTAGGTAGAGAGAGAGGGGCAAAGGAAGATGAGAAAGTGATAGGTTAGTGGTCGTCGGAGATGATGGGAGGATGAAATATAAAACAGGAGAGAGAGAGAGAGAGAGAGAGAGAGAGAGAGAGAGAGAGAGAGAGAGAGAGCAAAAGCAGTTTTGTGTATTTCGCTGCAGATGGGGTCTGTTAGTTAGCAGGCTCCACATGTCTGGTAGATATGTACAATGCATGAAAGTGAAACCAAGCTTTTCTTTGGACATGAGAATGGTACAACGTTGATGCTTATGCACACAAGTGGGTTTATTAGTTTAATGGTGCAACTTGGGACTTATTATAATAGCTGTAGACCAAAGTGTTGAGCCATTTGGGTTTGTGCATCGGGACAACTTCGATTTGGGTGGGTATCATGTGAGACTTCTCCCTCCCTCCCTCCCTCTCGTTGCATCAACAAATTAGGCTAATTAAACTATTCAGGGGTGGCACCAGGACAGGTTGGAATCTGGTTTGGCTTTGCCTTTTCTAGCCACCGCCATGATTTAGTGCCAGATAGAATGGGTGACACTACAAGAAGACACCCCCTTAAGCAACACATAACTTGCAACGAAATAAATACAGGTTGCCATTTTCTTTTGTAGATACGCGTATAACCGTTGCAGACTATATCTGTTCTCTCTACGAAAGATTGCTACCATATCTTCTATTGCAGAGAAAAAATTCCATCGTGCGCGGGCTCCCGCCAGTTTTGTTTTCCTTCGCGCGCCCACATATCAATTGGTGAAACCAAAACAAAAGAAAAAGAATCAGGATAACTGCTCGGGAGTTCATCCTTTTCCTCAGCGAGCGAAACCCTCACGCGCCGCCACCACCTCCACCTCCCTAGCACGCCAGCCTTCAAAGTCTCTCCCGCTTGAGACTATTGGGACCTCCTTCAGGCCACCGCAGGCAGATCTATAGTGGGTTCGTCTAAACAAAGATCCTCCTCGTCGAAACTTGAGATCCATGACGCCAGTGTCCTCGTCCCCGGCCTGTGACCCCGCACCGGAGATCTTGACTCCAGCACGTCAACGGGCACAATCTGTTCGTCGCCCTAGAGGGACCCCGTTACCAGGACCTAGAGTTCGTCGCCTTATAATGTCAACAACCTCCTCTCCGTTTCAAGGTGCCCTGAACTCGTCCCCCAATTATTTCTTTATTGCAGATCCAACAATTTATTTTTCTTTTATTTTAATTTTGATGCATCTTTCCCCAGTTTATGTTGTCCCTGATTAATGGATTTCGTGATAGCTTTGTGTGTGCAGACTGCCGTGGTACAGTAGATGGGGATGCTCTGAGGAATGTTGTCTTTGATAGTTCATGTTTTCGATGTGGTTTGAGTCATCCACATTGGTTTAACTCTATCTTTTGGTTTAGATAGTGCCCCAATGTTTCCTTAGTCTGCTTGGATCTTCGAAATTCAGAATATATATGCCTAATTTCTCTTAACTGAAATTTGTGTATGGCAGGATATAAAGTAGTACTCCCTCCGTTCCCAAATGTAAGATGTTTTAGCTTTTGTCCACATTCACATGTACACAAGTGTATCTAGACACATTTCATGTGTATATTCACTCACTTTAGTGTGTATGTGAACAACATGTGTAACACCTAAAACATCGTACATTTAGAAACGGAGGGAGTACTTCTGAACTATGTGTCCATATTCTGTACAGCTTGTAGTGTTGGTACATTTTTTCGTATATATGTTCATTCTTTTGCAATACATGCCCATTCTCATTTTCTATTTCAGGATGCTAAGGCTTACGAGCATAGGATCTAGGCGGACAACAAGATCTGGTTAAGGTGTATCAAGAAAGAGGTCAAGGAAGATCAGGGTAACGAACTGTGTTACATGCAAGTGGTTACATGTGGTGAAGCTAGCTAGCCAAGTTAGTCCTAGATATTTTGAAGACATGCCTGTCATTGCTCCTATGTGGCATAAGTAAGAACGTAACAATGCTGACCTATATGCATGTGTTAAAATCGCTAGTCATCTGAATATTAGTGCTAGATGCATGATCGAGATCTGTATATGCTTCGCCAGGATTCTATAAAAGAGAGAGGAGCAAATTTTGGTCAGATTTCATTTTCTTGCTTCACTTCAAAATTGCTCAATAATTACCCCTGTTGCTGGTACAGTGTCTTATTGATTATCTTCGCTACTGTGCTTTAATAGGATTTCGAAAACTAGACATCTACGACAGGTAGAATTACTCAATGTGTTTCTCCACTTTTTTTTTTGCGAGGAAATTACAGATACATCCAGCCAAGATTCTTACAGAAAAGTCCAGAAAACAAAGGAAAAAACAACGAAGTCCTTCTGAACTCTGGCGTCGTCGTCTTCAGGCAGACCGCTGCGCCGGCGAATCCCGCCGCCAAACCTCCATGACCTTGGACTGGGAGGCCCCCCTGAGCGAGTGGGAAGTCGACGCTCCTCGGTGCCTGGACACCTCCACCCTGCAGGAAGAACAGCTACGCCACCTTGGTCATCCGCATCCGCAACTTCAAGATCGTCAATCACCGGAGCCGCCATCTCTCGACCTCCGGCGAAGGGGGCACCCTCTCGAGCACTCCAGAGAGCCGCGAGCGAGGGCGGGGTAGCAGATCCACGGCGGAGCTCCGCAGAGCCGCACCGACAGAGGAGAAGTCCACCACCACAAAAAGCCACTCCGGCACCACCGCTATCTCCCCAGCGCCGCCGGCTAGCACACCACCACGCACACCTAGCTATGTACATACCTAGATCCGGGGATCCCCCGTCCTCCCGCCGCCGAAGCGGCCGCCGGAGGGCGAGGGATCTGGAAGATCTCCGGTTGCGAGCTGCTGCGCGCGGAATCGCCAAGAAATCGCCCCTTTGACCACTGTAGACGGGAAAGGGGAAACGGTCCAAGCTCGCTTTCACATTTAATGTGTTTCTCCACTTAACCACATGGCATGAACTCAGATTTATAGCTCTTCTTGTATTTGCATTGGTCATTATCTTTTCACGGCCTACCTTATAGTTATCATCAGGGAAGAATTAGTCTACTTGTTGTACTAATGCTTTTCTTTTATTTACAGATCCGCCAAGAGTAAGTACCAGTACATAGAAGCACAAGTAGAATATGATAAGGAGGAAGCTGCCCGTTGGCATTCCAACAGTCATATATCATGAAGACATCCATTCTCTAAGGTATGTCTGACATGAGTGAGCTGGAGTTAAGATTAATTCCTTTTGAAGAGGTGCGATATTGAAATGAGCTGATACAAATTTTGGGCCATGCTTGTTTCTGATTCCGTGTGCCCTAATGAAGGGAAGGAGGCCCGTTCGATTGAGTTTGAAGGCAGGGTTTCCACAATACTGCACCTGAACAACAATACTAGGTAAGATGGCGCGGCGGCACGCCGCACCCGTGTGGTTTTATTGATGTAGTTCATTTTAATTTTCTGTAATTTTTGTAAGGATGGAAAATAGTCATATACATTTGAATATTCTGTAGCTGGTAGAAGTGTGAAAATACTCATATACGTTAAATTCTCCAAAAGAATAAACACATTGTGAATTAGGGGGAAGTTTTGGCATTTTAAGTATGGTTTAAAGTTGTTCAATTTTGTTATGTCAAATAACCATAGTTAATTTTTCCGACCATTCGTGAATTCGGTATAAATAAGTAGGATTTATTTTTAAAAACATTTTTATATATTCAACATATTTTTCCCGTGGATAATAAATTAGTTACGAATTTGTTGGAAATTAATCTAAAATTATGCGGTATTACTGTTATTTTTCGTCGGTGAATTAGTTCACTTGGGAAATAAATTGAGAAAATAATATTGCAGCGCAATATGAAATATATATGTTGTTAACAATAATGTTAATGAAATTAGTTTTGGAAAAGTTATTTGGTGGTGATTTTACTGAAATTAGTTTGTAATATCTGGAGAACGCAAGGACCTTTGCGCAAAAGAACCACGTATTTTTATTCCGGGTGGCAGATTTATATTTTTTTGGAAAACGCGTGGACTTTTCTGCAAAAAGTGGCGAGCGGTGCTTTTTTCCAAAAAGTTTTATTTCAGAGGGACGATATATATTTTTTTGGTCGGGAGGCCGATTTATAATTTTTAGGAAAACGCGAGGGCTTTTCTGCAAAAAGTGGCGTGCGGGGATTTTTTTGCAGAAAGTTTTATTCCGAGGGCCGATTTATATAGGGTGATATATCTACTTGTGAAATAAAAATTCAAACAGATGACGGAGTGCGACGAATTGGACAAAATTTGTCAAATGTTTGTGCGAATCTAGATCTGAAATTAAGGAGCTAGACTCGACCAAACTCGAAACCGATCACGGGAATGGAACCTACTCATCGGCGCGCATATATTTCATGTATATAATTTTCGGAGAATGCGAAGGTTTTTTGTTTCTGAAAAAAAAAGACCACTGTACTGTACTGTAGCACGCTACAGTGCTGCGGATCCTTCAAGCTTTTATATATAGTTAGGATTAGAACTGCAGCCGAACCATGCCCAATCATATTGTATGACTTTCTTTCTCTTCATGCAAACTACAGTCAAACAATACACCCTGATTTATGTAAGGCGACGACTACGCAGCAGACGCCTGGTATCTGGCGAAAGTCTACGCGCTACCTTCCGCGCGCGCGCGGCCCAGCCAGCCAAATTCTGCCACGCTGGACCACGTGCTGACCCAGTCAAAAAAGACCAAACCCCCAGCGCGCGGCCCAGCCAGGCAAATTCTGACACGACCACGTGCTGACCCAGTCAAAAAAACCAAAACCCCCAGCGCTAATCATTACAAGGACCGGATCCCCAACGGAGAGCCACACAAATCCTGCCCTTACCTACCCCCGATCCCCACGCTCTCCCAACGCAGCAGCTAACCCTTGCACGTCTTTTTCTAGGCTCGCATCGCCATGGATGGGCATCCAAGATCTACAACAGAGAAAAACTGAAAACACACCAAATCAAAGGATACCACGGGGGAAACAGACAGGTACTGCCTACTAACAAACACTGCATAGCTCAGAATTCATACAGAAAAGTTCCACATATTTTTTGGGGGGATACCCAGGCATGATCTGTGGTCTAGATGCGTGATATGTGGTCTAGATGCATGATCTGTAGTCTATATTTGTCTATCTGCATGATCTGTAGCCTAGATGAAGTCTAGAGACACAGGCGCATATGGTTCAGTATGAAAAATCAATCTGGTGACCAGAGTAGGAACAAATACTCCTTATCTGTGGTATCTATAGCTATCAACTCCTATTCCATACGATGAATGATGAATCCATATATTTCATGTGAGTATATACTCCTGATCTGCATCCTTTCTTCTTTATTTGGAGAAATCTGCATGTGACATAGCAGGGGCAAAAAAAATAGAAAGTTATCCATGTAGAATAGCTAGATTTATACATGTAGCAGCACTAGAGTTATCACACAGTGAATTCCAAAAATTACCACCTACCGTGTGCTAAAATTACCACCCCACGTATGCTAATGTTACCACCCACTATGTGCTATAATTACACTTGAGTTTCGACATGATTTCGAACAGGAGGAGTTGTTGGTACAAATTATGCTACATAATACTTGAAGTAACACTAAAAAAGTTACCACCAGACTACCCCTATTGTTACCATGCTAAAGTTTTGCATAAAATTTGAACAGGGCACCCATGGATAAAGATCTCAACTTGGAAACAGATGACATCAATGAAGGCTTGTCACACAACAATGCTGGTGTGGAAAATGCAGGTATACGCATGACAATTATCCATCCCTAATTGCTTGAGTTACGAAATGCATGACACCATTAAGTTTCTTCTGAACTTACCACCCACTTCTGACTGAATTTACCACCCACTAAAAACATGCCTGGAAATTAATACTTAGCACTTAGATGTCTAAAAGTATCTCAGCTGAAACTATCAATCAATGTAGGTTATTTGTTACCATCCTGTTTCTCACTGAATTCTACAGAAAAAACATGCCAACAAATTATTGCTTAGCAGCTGTCTTGAATTTACCACCTACGGTGTACTGAAACTACCAAACGATTTAGACTAAAATTACCACCCTACTTCTAACTGAAAAAATCACAAATGTATTTATTACTTCAAGTTGCACAAACAAAGAGTAAAAGAAACATGGGAAATTAAAAGCTGATATAATGTTTCATACAAGGTGCAGGTGAAGATGAAGTGTTTCCAGGGGCTGAAAGCATGGAAACCTTGTCAGCTAGTAGCAAGCAACAAACAAAAACTGGAGAAACAATTGAAGACCATACGGTGTGCACTGATGTGTCAGGACAGCAGGGAGAAGACGATGGTATAGATGATGTGAACTCTACACCCCAACCCCCAGCATTACATATGCGTTTCGACACTTATGAAGCTGCCAAGGCTCACTACCTTGAGTACTCACTAAGGAAAGGTTTCAGCATAAGGATTGCTTGGTCGAGGAAGGATGATAAAGAGTACCAGAAGGTGTTCTTTGTGTGCACCAAGGGTGGCAGAGCTTTAGTTCCAAAGGAGGACACGCAGAACCCCAAGTCAGTCGTGAAGAAAAGGAAAAGGAGTACTATCCCCAGAACTGGATGCCAGGCGCACATGTACATCAAGAAGCTCAATGGATGGTACACTGTTGTGCAAGCGACCGATGCACACAACCACCCCCTGATCAAAAAACCATCTCTTACTAAGTTCCTACGTGCACATCGCAACATCCCCTTGGATGAACAACGCTTCCTCAAGATGTTGCATGAGTGCAACATCCCAACTTGCCGGCAGATGCAACTAATGTCTAGATTCTACGGGAAAAGAAAAGATGTGCCATACAATGATAAAGATGTGGCAAACTTGAGAGCAAAATTCCGACGAACCCACAGGGTCAAGGACATGGAGCATTGTCTGGAATACTTCAGAAAGATGGAAAGGAAAGATAAGGACTTCTTCTACAAAATAAAACTGGATGAAGATGACTGTGTAGAAAGAATGTATTGGATAGACGGTGAATCACGTAGATCATACCCACAATATGCAGACTTCATATCCTTTGATGCAACTTACCTCACAAATATCTACAAGATGCCCTGCGCACCGTTCATCGGGATCAATCACCATGGGCAGTCCGTGCAATTTGGCTGTGGCTTCTTGCGTAATGAGCTCACCGAAAGCTATGTGTGGTTAATGGAAACCTTCTTAGAAGCAATGGGTGGTGTGGCACCAAGATGCATAATCACAGACCAAGACTATGCTATGCGTGCAGCTATACTATCGGTTTTCAAACAGGCAATACACAGAAACTGCAGGTGGCATGTGGTGCAGAATTTAACAGAGAAGTATGGATCATACTTGGCCGCACACCCTGAGCTGCATGAAGCAATTAAAGCATGTGTGAACACCAGTTTGTCACCACAGGAGTTTACGGACAACTGGGATGCAATGCTCGAAGCACATAATGAAAGAGGCAATGCGGATCTATATGCAATTTGGGAACACAGGGCATGCTGGGTTCCGGCCTACTTTATGCATGACTTCTTTCCCTTCGTGCAGACCACAGCAAGAAGCGAGGGATTCAACGCATTACTGAAAAGATATGTGAGCCCAAAGAACTCTATTCTGGATTTCCTAATGCAGTACGAGGCACTGCAGGATAATATACTGAATAGAGAAAAGAAAGCAGAGGCAGAAACAGCTCTGACAGAAGCAGATCTGTGGTCTCCTCGAAATCCTATAGAGAAACAAATGGCTAAAACATACACAAGAGGCATTTTCAACAGGTTCCAGTCAGAATTCAGGGAAACTATGTCATACTTTTGTCAGTACCTAGGAGAGTACATATATGAGCTTAGCATAGTAGATGCACCAGTTCCATACTATGGATATCGAAACTACTTGGTGATTGCTAACCTTGAAGAGGACATTTTCTCCTGCAATTGCTGTAAGTTTGAACGTGACGGTATACTATGCTGCCATGTGCTAAAGGTGATGACTTTCCTGAACGTGCGAAAAATACCAGACCAGTACATACTAAAACGGTGGTGCTGGGATTATGAAGCTGCCCTAGGTGACCCTGACACCGGTGCCCAAGAGTCAGCTCCAAATAAAGGGATGCCAGAAGATGAACGCAACATGATGGCGCTGGCATCCATGAGGGATGATTTCAGAAAAGTTGCAACGGTGGCATGCAAGGCTAACGATACGATACGCATAGTTAAAACACATATGATGAATATGAAAGAAGACATAAAACTGTGGCTGAGAAGAGAGGAGAAGAAGGCAAAAGATGCAGCAGCTGAAGCCTCAACTATGCCGTCATATAGCGCACCAACCGCACCTGCCCATCAACCAGCCAACAATGCAGCAGAGGTTGCCACAGCAAGCAATTCAGGAGTTAACTTGCCACCCGGGAAGAAAATAGGAAACCCACCCAGGTCTAAGACCAAAGGAAGGCCATGTGAGACAGCAAATCAAAATCCGCTTGATATTGCAACAAAAAAGCCAAGAAAGTGCAGCGGCTGCGGGAGTGTAAAACACGACCTTCGCACATGCCGGACAGACTAAAAAAGTTGGGACTACAAGCAATGAAGAGCGTATGAAGAACTCCACGCATATATCTTGCTACAAAGCAGCAAAATATGCTACTGTAGGGGTCAGATAGATGCTTCTATCCCCAGAAGAAAAATGAGATGCACAAATTTTTGTTGTTTCGGCTAAATATGTAGCCTAAGAATATTTATGTTAAGACTGTATGATGTGGACATGGTTCTATCTAATTTATTATGCAGACATGTATTTCCCCCTTACAGTGAAGTTACCATCTACTGACAATTAAGTTACCAAGTTGTTCTAACTAACTATACCATGTGGTTTTGCTAAAAATATCAGACAGACTCAGAGTGAAAAATGGCCTGGCAGATAGGTAAATTCACCAGAGAGCTTATACTGAAGTTACCATTTGGTTCTAACTAACTTTACCGTGTGGTTTTCCTAAAAATATCAGACATACTAAGGATGAAAAAATGAACTGGCTAACAAGTAAAAGTTACCAGAGAGCGTATACTGAATTTACCATGTAGATCAAACTAAAGTTATCAACCAAATTACCATGTTGTTTTTGGCATGATTTTCTAAATAAAGTTACCATGTTGATGTAGGTAAAGTGATCATGAGTTCATAGGAAAAGTTACACCATCCCAACAAAGAACAGTGAAAACACAAGGGGTAATGTATGGAATACCTCAAAACACATATTTGTCAAGAAGACGCCTCCATTCTGTAAGCTTATTGTCTCTATGCTCCAGCCACCTTATTGCCAGCACCTTCCTTAATTCTGGGATCTGATCAAATGATATGGCAGGGGACACACGTCCATCCCACAATTCAAGGAACTTGAGAGTGAAGAACCCACAATCAAATCTGTAGGAAAAAAGAAAAAAAAAGCAATGGAAATTAACTAGTGGTTATGATAATGCCACATAAAAAACAGGAGCTGTGAGAATATTGTTAGATAACAGATGAACAAAATCACTTACTCATTATTTTGCTTTGGTGCAGGAATGTACACCAACTCATAATCTTGAATCTGTTTTCTAGAATCTTTGTAATTAACAAGGAACATTTTTTTGATAGCATCCATCAGCTTGGTAGCATGATCAATCATTCCATCATCATCTGGACCACGAATGGAATCAAGGATCTCAAACCTTTTTGCAGCCAGATTCAACGACAGCATATACCAATGGGACAAAGCCTTGGCAGATGTACCGAGCTTCTGAAGTACAGGGAAACAAAGCTAGCAGGAAAAAAATGATAGATCAAGTTTAAGCCATAAAGAAATAAATGAAAGCCGAAGCACACCAAAAAAGTTTATGTGGAAGATGCAAAAAAATTAACAAACAATAACGTACCAAGTTTTTGTGGCTAAGCTTGTACTTGTCATCTTTCCGGAAGTGCTTCTTTAAAACATTTGAGTTGAAATTATGATCAAGCAGATACTTTGACACAATAAAAGGGAATATGACCTTGTTGCTGTCGCGACAAGATTGCTGTAGGACATGTACTCCGATTTCAATAACAGTGTTTGATAGCATGCCATCAGGTTTCATGCTATCAGCAAGCTCACCAGCTGACACCCACATAGGACCAATTTCCAAAATTATAGTCCTGCAAACAGAGAAAAACATTATAGTTAAAAAGAATAAAGTTACCACCACCAAATAAAAGCATGGGTTACCACACCAGAAAAGCATTATAGTTACATAGTTTTTAAGCTGCATGGATGAACCAACAAAATAATCTTAAAAAACAAAGTTACCAATGCCTATCAGCATTATTTACCAGGGACATAATGCTAAAGTTACCATGATATAAGTTACACATAAATATTCATCAGTAAAATAAAGAAGTAACCAATGCATATCAGCAGTAGTTACCATGGGCAAGAAGCTAAATTTACCATGCTTTAATATAACAGAGATAGTGATCAGTACAATAGCAGGAATTACAGTTACGTACTCTTTAAGCCTCGACACTTTGGAAGATCTGCTGTGTATAATAAGCTTCTGATACAAGGCGTCTTGATGAGCAGTGCTTCTGATAGTTATATAAGGAGGCAGTAGGTACTGGGATGGTTGAACAACTCTCTCCATACGAATCCTGGACTTTGGAGTACTGCTAGGAACATCAATAATGCAAGGTGGAGCAGCCATTGCTGGAGTGCAAAAATCTTGCACATCTACATGAAAAATGAAGATGAAGGGTTAATCATGCTACACAAGTGTACAAAAAAAGCAGTAATGAACTGGTTTTAAACTATATAAAATACTTGAGAAAAATGGGATTACCTTCAGACCCAATGTATTTACCCACATGAACTGTTTTACTTGAACTGCAAGACTTTTGAACTGCCATCTTCTCATCCAACAAATCATCAAGTGAAATCATTCCAGAAACATCCTTGGCATGCGATTTTCCATTATCATGAGCTGCTAGTTCATGTTGAGCTATAAAGACTTAAAAAGGGCAAAGAAGAAAAAGGTAATGAAAAATAAAACAAAAAGGCGGTCCCCACGTGGAATTAGAAGAAATACCACATGTTAATCACCAACAAAATAAAAACAGTTGAAAAATAAAAAAATGTAAACCAAGAAAATGTACACAACCAAGCACATCATAAACTCACATATGAAAACTGTGAGCATCACACAGCAAACATCAATCAACAAAATAAAAGTAACTTATGGGACGGACGTTATTACAACAAAAAGACATAAAATAGATACGGGACAAGTGATTAAGTTTTATACATGATAATAAGTACTGTCGCATTCCGAAAGCATTCTGATACTAAAACAAAAAGGTCCCTACAAGCACCACCCCCACCACAACACCGAAAGTCCCACTACCCCATATAGATCTTCAATTCTCCATATATTTGATGAAAACCAGCAATTATTCAGAGCCTTTGCCACCATCATTGACCAAGTATGTCGCTGCAGGCGAGACGGCTGTTTTGATAACATTCCCTAACCGATAATCTGCACACAAAAATGTGCCCCACGAAATGGCAACAAGACAAGAACAAAAAGAAGGACAATATAACATCAATTAATACCACCACCACAGCAAAAAAAGAAGTTACCAGGCATACTACGAATAAGGTACCAAGAATATTGCAATATAATTATCAGGCAGTACAGTCTAAAAAGTTACAAAAAAAGGAGGGCATTAAACATTCCAGGTTACTTCAAAGTTACACTGGGGTCATTTACCGCAAAAAGAACATCAAAGTTACCAGTAAGCATACACTATATTTACCAGGGGTTAAACAATAAAGTTATCAGCATACTCATCACAAAAACAAATATATAAACAATTACATCAACATATAATACACATCTGCATACTTATAAAAATGTTACATATCTTACCAGTAGATGTAGGAATCGCAAATGACAAAGGGAGCACATCCTCAGGTTCAAGAACATTGGGAGTGTTATAACCAGCAACAGATGGTGCATCAGTGGGCAAAGTAGCACTTGCAGCTGGAAAATGAGCTGTTCCAGATGACCCAGGGGCACTGCCAGCCACAAACTCAGTATTTTCAGCTGGTTCATCTTCAGGGGGAACATGCGAAGCCAATTCAGGGGCTGCGTCAGGTGCACCCCACTCAAGGAACAACATACTTGCAGGATAAAAACACCATTCTTTGCAGCTACTTCATCAATTTTCTTCTGCAACGAATCATGTGACTCTGCAGCAGATGGCAGTTTGCTGGATGGAGCAGAGTTGTTGACAGCTTCAGCAGAGGTGGTGGTTGCTGACGGTCCAACTGGTGCATGCACATTGCTCGGAGAAGTCGCGGCTGCAGGAGTTGCTTCAGCTGGCACGTGCACATCACCACCTATGGTATCAACTGTCTTGGACACAGAACCAAGTGGACAAGAAATTGACCCATCACTCGGAGCTGTCATGCATGCAGGGTTTGCTTGAGCTCCTGGCACATTCACATCATGAGCAATGGTGTCAGCTGCACATGTGCGAACAGAATCCGATAAGATGGGCA
The DNA here is from genome assembly GCA_947311845.1 of Poa pratensis. NCBI lineage: Eukaryota > Viridiplantae > Streptophyta > Magnoliopsida > Poales > Poaceae > Poa > Poa pratensis. The sequence goes on along the minus strand of CAMZMU010000086.1, from coordinate 41,540,166 downwards.
CCGCAACACCAAGTGGACAAGTAATCGACCCAGCTTGAACACCAACAGAAGGAGCTGCAATGGTGGTAGTATAAGCAACTGAATGACCCCCAGCTAAGCTGCCATCTCCAATAGCAACTTCTTCAACCACGTCTGGAACAACGACACCCTGCTCAGTATCCAATAATGGCGTGTCACTCTCGACATTCGCAGTAGTAGAATCTACATTGGACGCTGGCATAGCAGACTTGCTGACGGTGACCACAGGTATACTTGCACCCGAAGGAGCTGCAACAATGGGGTTAGCAGTGACTGAATGTGCCTCAGATGGCCTGGCATCTCCAATAACAACGTCTGCACCCACGGCTGGATCAGTAACATGTGAAGAAACATCCACATCAAAAGCAGGACTGGTGGCAGACCCATCCAGTTTCTGCTTGGCCAATAAGCGAGGTGATGACCTCGAAGCTTCTACCATAGGTTTCAATGATTTCTTCCTGTAAAACAGAAACATATTACTGAAAGGAATGTGAATACAAAGGGTACAAAACTAATGCAGGTTATTCATCATTAATGAAGTACAAATGTTATCACCGCAAACAAACTAAAGTAATCACCCATTATGAAGAAAACTTATCCCTACGAAAACTACCTATCTCAAGCATACAAATATCTAAAGGTATAAAAGAAGAAGAAAGGTGATGATTATACCTCTTGTATGTTGCAGTGACAACTTTGCTAGCATTATTCAGCTCTCCAACAACAACTACAACAGGATTTGAAGAAGTGCTGACAACCCCCGCAGTACTTTTTCCAGATGTAAGCCGAGGTGATGACCTTGGAGGATCAACGGTAACTTTATTGACTTCCTTCCGCGTAATAAAAAACAGAAAGTCAGCCATTGAGATAAAAATAGATGAGATACATCAATGTGCAATAAAAAGGACACATCCGAATTGTTAAAAAAATAAGAAGTCTACAAAACTAAAGTTATCTATGATACACAACTAAAATTATCCACACAACAGGACTAAATTTATCAAGCCTTCACAGAACTAAAAAAACCATAAAAGCAAATAAAACACCCCCATCATGGAGAGCAACACTGTAGAAAAATGAGAAACATAAAAGGGTAATAAAATGTACCTCTTAGGTGTCATCTTCTTTGGAGCAGGCAAATCAGTCCGCTTCTCAGAGATTAAATTATCCTGAAGGGGAATTTGTGTAGAAAGGTCAATACCTCCCTCAAGCAGCTCAGAAACAACCAGGCCTTTAATAGAATTGTGTACATGCCCAGCAGATCGCAGTCTCCTCCTAATAACAGGTTGAATTAATTCCTCATGGCTGCTCACCTCACCTGCATGTGCACTAGCTTCTGGAATGGATGACACATCAGAAGCAACATTATAAGCAGGAGTAGAAGGCCTGTTGTCCAAATTTGCACTATGCGAAGGCGGAGCATTTGCATCAGCAGTCACAGGGCTATGTAGAGGGAAATCTTCACTACGCGAAGGGGGAGTTGGGTCTCCAAATGGATGGTCCGGCTCGACAGAATCATCTTCCTGAGAGTCCGTGTTTTTTCCCTAGCAGCAAGGACATAATCCCCATCAGAACTGCTCTCATCATCACCTGAACCACCATCGCTAGCAGGGCTGATATCAACATCATCTGAACCACCATCAGAACTCGTATCATTCATCTCCACGTCATCAGCGGAAAAAGTGGGGTCAACCTCATCTGAACCACCAGAGCAAACAACCTTGCTTGAACTTGCAACAGCTGCTGAACGCAGTACCCTACGAGGGGGAGAACTGGTATGATCCCTACCCAATTCATCCGCACCATGGGAGTGTTGATCTGTCGGTTCACTGCCTTCTGAACCAGCCAAGGACGACCCCTTACTTGCTGCTGGAGCTACAGATGATCTTGCTTGCCTACCAAGCGGTCGAGATGATGTATTCTTGGAGCCAACGAATGTTTCTGTCAAATTATCAAACTGATGGCCCATTTCAGCTGAAGAAGGTGGTAGCATTTGTGTCCAAGTTCCAACAAGACTGCTCATTAACCCAACTAGACCGGACACAAAGGTGCCCATCGCATTAGCAACTTCCTTTTTTTGCTGAAAGTATTAAACACAAAACATTAGCCAAAAAACACAGCTCTCCATCAAAGAATAATAAAAGTCAAATTAAGCACAACTATTTATGTACCTCGTTTGGGCAGCTTGGATAAGAGCAAGTGTCAATCCACCTATCGAAACCACTAGCTCCACCAAAAAGCGAGTAATTGAAACCGAATTCAGGTTTAAGCTGTGTGATCAACGATAACAAGAAAGATCTTAAGTTATCAAGCAAAAGGCATAAAACTTATCAAAGCAAAAAACCCACAAGTTATAAGTGATAAAAAGTACAACTTATCCATGATTTTTTGTTATCACTAAAAAGCAAACAAGATGTACATCACTAAAAAAACTTAAGTTACTCATCTATACCACCATTAGTTACCAGGGGGAAATTCTAAACTTACTCATGCTTTTTGTTAGCAATATGTCCATCTATAAAAAAAGTACAGAAGTTACACATGCATGCCACAGTTAGTTATCATGGGGAAAAGCTAAAGTTACATGATTTGTTATTATCAATGTTGTACATCATTAATAATACTTAAGTTACACATGCATTAAACTATTAATTACCAGGGACAAAAAGCTAAAGTTACACATGTTGCATGTTCGCAAAATGTCCATCACTAAACACAAAAATCTCCAGCGTTAGTTGACAGGGGCAACATAGCTAAAGTTAACCATCATGTAGACAACATACAACAAAAAAAGCACAAAAAGCTATCCAAACGCAATACCTGAAGTTTGCCAAATGATTTTCCATCAGGTTGCAAATCAGCTTCCAAGACGGCATCAATGACTTCTTTCGACCAAATGTTTACAGCAAAACGCCCCTCAGGAAGATCCAGGTCCATACCATTTAAATCCATCGAGTCCACGTACAAGAGCTACAAAAAAAATGTAAGAAAATGAGGCCATGTATACATGCACAATAAACACTAAAACAACTTGCAGTTCACAGACTAGAAAAAAATGTACCGGCATCATGAATAAGCACGCTGTATTGAACTTTCCACTAGACAGCTCATCATGAAGTTGATCAGCCACAAACTTAGATCAATTCATATTGTGCACATTTTTTATGTTGGCCTGTGGAAAAAATACAGATATACTATCAAAACCAGGAATAAGAGAATTAAAGTTACCACATGCAAAGCATATAATTTACCAGGGTATAACATGTAAATTTACCACCCCCAACCCCCACCCCCTATAAAAATAGATGTGCTGCTGACATTATTACAAAGTGAACTCACCATGGCAGGATAACACCTGCTGCTGACTTTATTACAAGTGGTAGGACGTAAGACAATGCACATGGTGTACATCAAAAAGATCTGCTTAAAACCCTCATCATGCTCTTTCATATCCTTCAATATCTCCCACACCCAAGTTGCTTTAGGCGTATTGCCATCAACAAGAAAAAGCTTAGGACCTAGCACTGCCTCAATATCCCTGTCAAGAGTATACACAACTGGAATATCTCCAATAGGCAGTCCAAGCGTGCGGTAGACAGTACGATCATTAGCGGGATCCTTCCCCGGCCCGGTATGACAAATTCACGACTGGACTTGTCGTATCTCCCAGCAAGCCAGTTGATAAGTCCGTTATGCAGAATAGGACACTTGATATCAAGCATGCTGTCAAACTCCATTTTGACAACAGCAGCTTTCTGATGACCAGTTAAATGGTCATGCAACTTGCAAATCCCAGATGGCGATGCCCTGTTCCGCTGCTGCCCTTTATTATCAACATCCACACCATGGTCCTCAGGGACATCAACAGTCTTCCGTTCCCGCTTCCCTTTCTTACGACCATCTGCAACATGGTCTTCAGGAACATCAACAGCCTTCCGCCCCCGCTTCCTTTCTTACCACCATCTGCACCATGGTCTTCAGGGACACCATCAGCCTTCCGTTTCTTCCCCATCTCAAATACCTAATAAAAAAACGAAAAAACAATAGTGAGAATGAAAGTCTGAACAAAAACAATTATTGCAGACATATAAAAACGAACAGCTAGTTGGGAAGAACCATGCGCATGGAAACGAATTTGCACTAAAAAATGAAACACAAAAGTTATCAACATGTAAGCACTGAACTTATTAATGACATAGCAGGGGCAAAAAAAATTAGAAAGTTATCTATGTAGAATAGCTAGATTTATACATGTAGCAGCACTAGAGTTATCACACAGTGAATTCCAAAAAATTACCACCTACCGTGTGCTAAAATTACCACCCCACGTATACTAATGTTACCACCCACTATGTGCTATAATTACACTTGAGTTTCGACATGATTTCAAACAGGAGGAGTTGTTGGTACAAATTATGGTACATAAAAACTTGTTTGCTTAAGGTTGGGATAGTTATACTTGAAGTAACACTAAAAAAGTTACCACCAGACTATACCCCTATTGTTACCATGCTAAAGTTTTGCATAAAATTTGAACAGGGCACCCATGGATATAGATATCAACTTGCAAACAGATGACATCAATGAAGGCTTGTCACACAACAATGCTGGTGTGGAAAATGCAGGTATACGCATGACAATTATCCATCCATAATTGCTTGAGTTACGAAATGCATGACACCATTATTTTTCTTCTGAACTTACCACCCACTTCTGACTGAATTTACCACCCACTAAAAAACATGCCTGAATATTAATACTTAGCACTTAGATGTCTAAAAAAGTATCTCAGCTGAAACTATCAATCAATTTAGGTTATTTGTTACCATCCTGTTTCTCACTGAATTCTACAAAAAAAACATGCCAACAAATTATTGCTTAGCTCTCAGCTGTCTAGAATTTACCACATACGGTGTACTGAAACTACCAAACAATTTAGACTAAAATTACCACCCTACTACTCACTGAAAAATAACAAAATGTATTTATTACTTCCAGTTGCACAAACAAAAAGAGTAAAGAAACATGGCAAATTAAAAGATGATATAATGTTTCATACAAGCTGCAGGTGAAGATGAAGTGTTCCCAGAGGCTGAAAGCATGGAAACCCTGTCAGCTAGTAGCAGTGCGCACTGATGTGTCAGGACAGCTACCTTAAGTACTCACTAAGGAAAAGTTTCAGCATTAGGACACTTGGTATAAGATTGAGCAATCAACTACATAACCAACTGCCCTGCATGAATGAAATTGCTCATACCAAATTGTCACATCTTAAATGTAACCTGGCCACATTAAAATGGGGAAACCCCAACAGAGAACAAGTTACACATGTTCATGTATGCACACAGGTGAGTGAAGAACCCCAAAATACACCACCAGATACCACAAATGCGTCCACAACAAAAAAATGAGCACACATAAGAGAGCACAACCCGAAAATCAAACAGGAAAAACCATACTGCGTACGGAACAGACACTGCATCTACCTCACCTCAAATCTAAAAACAACTGATTACTGACACGAGCTACCAAAAGCAAAAGGCACGGAGATGGGACATATCCGCCGGCGCTCAAACTGCAGCCGAAGGAGTAGGCGGAATCAGAAGTAAAATTAAACGAGATGAATCCTAATCTACGGGCGCGGCACCACCATGCGACAAGGTAAACGCCATGCGCCCCCGAAATCTGCAAGTGAACCAGCATGCGCGCTGAAATCGAAACCGCCTTACCTCAATCTCGGACAGAAAATATCCGCAAGGAACGGAGGTACTCAACGACCCGACCTACGAACCACGAAAAATGCGCGGAGATGGATCTAAAACCGCCGGCGCACGGACGGAGGTAAGATAAATCGCCAGAATCAGTCTTCAAAATCGGCGAATCGCCGTGAAATCGAGAACAAACCCTCCCTAAGGTATGGGAATGGGGACTGACCCGAGCGAGGAAGAGAGAGAAAAGCACCAGAGATGGATCCTCACCTACGGCGCACTCACCGACGGCGGAAATCTGGACGGATTTCGTGGGGAAACGGCGGCGCGCCGCGAAATTGCCACACCGGCGGGCGGGGGAGCAGAGGAGAGCAGAGCGAGGAGAGACGACCGCCTGGGCACGGGATTCGAAAACCGACACGGCCGTGGTTATCTCCGGGGTGGAGCCCACCTGTAACGGACGTCCGCGACGTGCGCGTGCATTAACCGCGCGACGCGCGAGATCTGCCGTCTGTCCTGGATCGGACGGCCAACGAGCGTGCGTACACTTCTGCCAGATATAAGTCGCCTGCTGTTTAGATTTCCCGTTTATGTAATATTAATGACGTTGAGCTACTTCTTTTATGCCCTACAAGATATGTGATGGCGCTGTAGGCAGAGGCAGCAGTGCGGGTGGTGGCGGTGGCACGAGATGCAACAAAATGAAGCTGGAAGCGAGCGCGCATCAGCAGCAACAACCAGCAGCAGTACTACCGCCATGTATTAATTCCTCCCCTTTTGGTTAGTAATATAAGTCCAAAAACTGCTTCTTCTCATGCAATGTTTCAAAATGACTCTACAGATTGTAATTAGTTCCTTCTCACGACAAGGATGTATCCTCCCTCATGTTACTTGTAACTTGTAAGACTACAACTTAGTAAAAGCACATGATAACAAAATTTTCTTGTGTGCTTAGATCTTGCATGCGACCATGTTGAGTACTCCTACAAAGTTGTTAGCAAGTATTCAGTAGAACTGACTATGCCCTTCACACGGCCTTTTGTCACTTTGATGCTGAAAATGATTTTTTTTGCAGGTCCCATTACATCAGCAAGTCGGATATCAGCTCTGATCATGTGAGGCAAAATATTAGAACAAATATATAAGACTACGGAGAATATCATATTTTTGATGCAAGATTGTAAATTATCAGCTCTTCCAATAATTTTTGTGTATGGAATGGTTTTCCAGAAAGAATATATATTATATTTTGATGCCAGATTGTAAATTTTCTAATTTTCAAATAACTTTTGTGTATGGAATGGTGTTGCAATAATAAATATTGAATTATTTGTGATGTGACGTGTTGATATACTACGATTTGTGTGTGGTGGAATGTCTCATAAAAACTATGTTCTCCCGATTAGAAAAAAAATACTACTTCTAGAGTAATCAAACCATCCAGTACAGAAAATAATATTTGGTGAATTATAATTTTCAGTTTGTATAGGATGCGTCTACTATACCAACGAATACATTTGTTGCTTGGATTCTATAGCTACTCTGCAACGCTTATCCCATCGTTTACCAACGCAGGTATATGCATTGCATTGTACCCTTGCAACGCCCAATAAGGCAACGCATTTTTATCCGTTGGTAAAGTCGCTAACAACGCCTATATGAACATTTAGATATGCATAAGTGCGTTGATGTAGAGGGGGTCTTCTTGTAGTGTAAGGTAAGGTTAAGGTTTCTAGGCTTTGCGTTGCTGTGTGCTCTTGTGCTGCTTAATGGAGAATGCAATGAGAGTGAACTTTTGATCACTAGATCAACACTATGCAATAGTTTCATGGAAAGATAGTTACATGTTTCAAATATTTGCAAAAACATTTAGGCACGTAAAGGATATCTAGTTAGACACTTAGACGCATATACATACGAAATTAGGTGGAAAATGGTCATTTGGGAGCTAGAGTGTTTATTAACAATCTTGAGCAGATGACAATCCTCGGAAGCATAATCTGATCCTTCACAATTACTTCCTAGGTTTCTAAATGTAAGTCTTTTTAACATTTTTTGATGTGGGTAGGGGTCCCGATCTTCACAGATTGCCGAATCAACGATGGAGGGAAAGGGGAAACCGGAAGAACGCACGAAGAACACGGTGGAAATCAACAGGGGAAACACGAGGGGTAACTAGTAAAACAAGCACGGACGAATTCAACCCGTAACAAACCCCGAGGCTAGCCCCTGAGTCTCACACTCCAAGCCAACTTTACTCTAAGGATTGTTTCTCTTACCAGTCAACCCAACCGGTCCAATAGAATCCCACAAAGAGGAAAGATTGGCAAGTAATCTCAACTACAAGAAGAGGTCTTGAATTCACTAGAGGAATCTTCTCCACAAGAGGAGGCCTTGATTCATCTCCATAAGGGGAGGCCTTGATTCATCTCCAAAGGAGGCAACACCAACAAGGTGGAAAAGGAGCATAGCTCAACTCAAATCTCATCTCGGTCTAACCCAAGATCTGACCTAGGAGGAGGTATTTATAGGCTAAGGGGCAAAGTGGGGAAACTAGGTTGAATACCAGGCCAAAGGCCCGCACATGCGCGTAGGCATCGGGGTCATCCAGCGTTTGGGGCGCCGGATGGTCCGACACCTAAAGCACGCCCTGGCTTCTGCTCTGGTCGGCGCCGGATGGTCTGGCTCCTAGACGCTGGATGGTCTGGCGAGCTTGCAGATGGGTGCCGGATGCATCTGGCGGCAATCCGACGCTTGATCGTCCGGTGGATTGTGCCGGATGGTTCGGCTCCCTGGAATCATGTGCGCTTCTTCTTCCTCGCTCCATTCTTGTCCATCTTCTTCGCTCGTCTCTTGGCCAACTTCGACACATCCTTGGGGACCTTCATGATGGTTGTACCTGAGTATGCACAAGGTGTCCGAATGAAGTAGCAAGCCGTTCAAGGAGGTGTCAAGATCACACAAAAAGAGGAGCGAGTTGACCTTATCGTGAATAGCTTTGACTCTTGCTCTTGTCATTGGACCATTTGGCGCAAAAGGCTTACATTTAGGAACGGAGGGAGTATCACACAAAATAACAGTGCACTCCGCAAGGACATGTCCAGAGAAACCGCATCTGAAGCACCTAACCTTCTCCACTTTCGTTCCTTTTCTAGCCAGTTCGAGACCCGCCGAATCAGCACCCTCAACATCCCTAAGAGATACATTGTTGGCCAACGAACTTTCTCTCGCGCCTCCACCTCTAGTGAGTTGCTTTACAACCGGAAGAAGTGCCACTGCTGCGGCAGAAACTTGTGTCGCGGCAGGTTGATTGGTCACCGTCATCCAACCATGGCTTGTTGCACCTTAACCACTGGTTCGGTCCTAACATTCTTAGCCGCCGTTGCAGCTCGAGCAATAAGATTGTTCACCAGACCCGTAAGAGCACCGCGGCCACTACCATTACGGCCCGATCGACTCCCGAACCACGGCCATTGAACCTACCATGAAATCTCCCCTGGACAAAGTTACCATGCCGACGCCCATTGGCGTTGAAACCAGATCCCACATTAAACTGACCATATCTTGTCTTCCATTGCCAAAAATCTGATTCTGAAAATTAAGGTCATGATGTTGAAAGTCAGGGTTTCCGAACTCACCATGTCTAGTACCACGACCATTGCCGCCACCACCTCTAGAAAACTGCCCATACTCAGACCATTGTGCAGTCGAATTGCTCGAACTTCTCACTTAAAAATTGCTTGAACCATTGGGGTTGTTGACATACTCATACGGTCCATTGCCGTTACCGTAGCCAAAATTGACACCACGACTAGCAAAACCTCCACCTCGAACAGCTCCCCCTCGCTCTCCTCCTGATCCGACATCACGACGAGAACCACCGACACCGGGAAGGAATAGCCCCTCCACGAAAACCCTAGTTGCCACCGTCTTCGGGATCGTAATGAGAAAACAATCCCTCCACACGGGGGATCCAAGATATGTATATGCTCACGGTCCAGGTGACCTGAGTTTTGACTAAATGGGCTTTTTTGTAGAGCAACCGAGCTCATGCCCATTGGCTCGCTATCTCGATCAAACGAGAAATTCGAATTTTAATTTTTCTGCATCCATGATCCACAATCAACAGATGCCCCCGCCGGTGACTAAGACGACAATTCATCCATGATCGTTGCCATACCCCAGCAACAGCGTCTACACACCGTAAACCACCCATCATGACCTCCTCACCGGAGCAATCGCGAAATGAGAGTACATCATCGGTCTTTTACTTGCTTTTCCACGAGGTTTTTGACCCATCCAAGACGATGGGGACGTGTGCACCTCGGATATACGAGAACCAGAAGAACTTACCGGAGAGAACGATGGGGACCGCAAGATCGCCGCCGCTTCCCTCTGTAACCTCCTCTTCTCATCCCTATTCGATCACCTTCTCTTCTTAAGATCACGCGATGGCGACGATGTCGGTGAACGACACCAATACCGCAGCGATCCTTGGTCCGATGACGGTGGTTCCTCTTCATCGGATCCTTCTAGAGAAAGGACCCATAAGCGACCAAGGAAGCAATCCTTAGCACCATGCCACCGGTCATCGCCGGAAACTGACGAATCGCATGGCGAGTCGCCAGACGGCTCCGCCATTTGTGGCTAGCTATCACAATGACTGTTATATGGCAGACATCACAAACTGTAAGTGAAATAAGTCTTCTTTAATAACCAAATATCACTATTGTTATTTGGAGCTAAATGGACAGCTTGGATGAACTTGGTAGAATGCTCATGACAGTATCGCCATCAACAAATGAGGATACGTATAGATTGTTCTCTGTTAAATTGATGTATGCGGATTTATGAATGGACATACACCGTTTCTTCATAAATATCTATGGAAGTTAAAAGTACCGCTAAAAATAAAGATTTTTATGTGGTTTGTTAAAAGGGAGGTAATCCTCACTAAAGACAATTTGATAAAAAGAAATTGGAACGGATGTAAAAAATGTGCCTTTGTTAGTGTGATGAAACTGTTGAACATTTGTTTATACATTGTTCTCTTATGCGTAATATTTGGAGACTGGTCCATTTCACTTTTAATATTTCACCTCCTACCAGTATAGCTAATATGTTTGGTTCTTGGTTGTTAGGGGTGGATAAGAAAACAAAAGCCCGTATTCGAATTGGCGTGTGTGCTTTTGTTTGGGCAATTTGGAGTTGCCGCAATGATGTGGTTTTAAACAAGATTAAAAATGCACACTTTTTATAGGTTGTTCACATAGCTACTTACTGGATCAACATGTGGTCTTTTCTTTTTCCGCAAGACCAAAGAATCCTTATGGAGTCTGGACGTACTCGGCTCATCATTTTTCATCATGAATCAACCACTCCATCAGCTGAAAGATACATGCTTCAAGGATAGTTAGGATAGAAATATCAATACTTACTATTATCTAGTTCATTAAGCTTGTATTAAAGCAACTAGTGATCAACTTGCCCAAGTTGACCAAGTGCCACTAGCTAATTGCTACCTAATGCCATAATAGTAACAAAAGGGGCAGTTTGACGGCAGTTAGCCTTACTTTTGTACATATCATATCGTGTTCACCTTTTTTAATTAAGTTATGTATATATGTGCACTTGTCATTTCGTGACAAGATGGATCGTGTATTTATATGTCATAGTTTTTTTTTATAAAAAAGGGGAACAAAGCGCCGGTCTCTGCATCCGATTTTTTGTATGTGATATATGAGCTTGATCAGAGTCAATAAATTTGTGTATATGTGAGAGATTGCTTTTTCAAAAAAGGGGGGCAAAACCACGATCTCTATATCAGATTTTTTATATGTGATAGATGAGCTTGACCAGGTCAATAAATTTGTGATTCCATTTTTAATTCCATGCGCTTACATCGACAGCAGAAAAGACGAAAATATACATGTGATGTCGCTTACTGCGAGCCCGCAAATGATTATAACTTGCACACAGTCCAGTATAAAATAACCAAGCACTATTTGCAGCGCACATGTATCATTGAGTCACAAGCTAATCTTTGTAATTTTTAATTAGACTTTAGTTCAGCAAGGCATACATTGTGTCCAGCTGTTTATGGCCTGGCCGTATCTTATCTACGTTACCGGCTGTACAAAGTTGTTATAGGTACTTTTTTTGAGAAATGGGGAGCCCAGCCTCTGCATCGAAGTGGGTCAATTATTTTTGTGCCCTGCTTCGTTTAACTTTCCTCGTTTGTGACCTACTCGCTTAACTTTTCTCGGTTTTGCCCCTACTTGACTCTTTCGAGACGCGCAGGAGGCCAAGCGGCCGTTTCCGTAGGGTCAACCTCTTTTGACCGTTACTGCGCTGACATCTTTGATGGGCCGGCCCAAACTGACCACGGTCAATCCCGCTGCTGAGTCATACGTGTTGGTGTTTAGTCTCACCTCGCTAGTTGGCAGGGTGCACGCCCTCTTTATAAACTCGAATTTGTGACAACTATCGTTAGCATTGAACGAAGTGGGGTGGAACCGGGCCCGGGCCCCCTTCGTTCGATGCTAATTTTTTATGGTTGGCCTTGGATGGGATTAGTCCCACCTCGCTAGAGATAATTCGCTGATTATTAGATCGTTAAGACTGAAATTAAATTTGGACACGTTTAATTTGCACTGGGAAACTGCAACTTAAATTAGGAAACTGAAATTTAGAAACTGTTTTAATTTGCACGGGGAAACTGAAATTTAGAAACTGATTTAATTTGCACTGGGAAACTGAAACTTAAATTAGGAAACTGAAAGTTAGAAACTGATTTTCACATTCAAACTTAAACTAGTACAAAAGAAACAGATTACAAAAGATCCATAACTAATTAGACTAACTACTAATCAGTGCTAATACTACTACTACTATTGCAACTACTGCTACTGCGCCGGCGGTTGGCTCCTACTTCCTCCGCCTCTTCGCTGGCGGTGAGCTCCTACATCCTCCGCCTCTTCGCTGGCGGTGCTGCGCCCCCGTCGTCGTCGTCATCGTCGTCGTCGGAGTCGTCGTCCTCCTCGGAGTCATCGAACGGCGGCTCCTCGTCCTCCTCCTCCTCCACCTCCTCGTCGTCATCGTCGTCGGAGTCGGAGCCATGGCCATCGCCCTCGCCTTGGCCGTCGCCGTCGCTGTCCAGGGCCTCCTGCCACTGCTCGTGGCCCTCCTCCCACCACTCGTTGATGTTGCCCTCGCTGTCCTCCTCGCTAGGAATGAGGTCGCTACACAACCACTCGTCTTCCGACATGGCAGCGATCGGAATGGAATGGATTGGGGTTTTTTTGAGAGAAGAAGAGGAAGAAGAGAATGTGGCTTTTTTGGAGAGAAGAGAGAAGAACTGTTTTGGAACCGCATACGCATTGGGGTTTTTATCTTTGAAAAGGATAGAGAGGAATTTAGTGCGACGACGCGTAGATCGATAACCGCCTGCGGAAACGAACAGATGATCGCTTCGTATTTTGCCAAAACCAGTGTGAAAAGACTGTACATTTATAGATTATATTAGCAATGATGACATCCTGTGACTACACTTGACGTCCAGTTGAAATGACATGCCTGTAAATGTTCACCACGTCATCTGGTGCACCTTGACTTGTGTTGTACAACTGTCGAACAGTTGATGTGCATTGACGTTCTGGTCAAATTGACTGCAATTGGAAACGTTGTGATCCATCTAGACATATCGCAAGCATTTTGTGCAAGAACTGACGCGAATAATTTTTTGTTTACGTGCATATCTACGTAGGTGCATCAGTGTCATGCCACCAAGCGTGTTCTGGACGTGAACTGGACGCGAACTGGCACCCACAGTGCGTGCTCTGGGACACAAAAAGTTGAAAAATGTTGAATTGCAAGTTTCTGTTCTTTCTCTGATACTATAACATTAAAAGTAAGAATCCCCAAAGTAAGTTTCCTTTTTTTTGTTTTCTCGATTTATGTAATTTTTCTTAGGTAAATGCTATTAAACTTATTTAATGAGTGGAATATAGTTTAAAAGCTCCAAAATTCATGATATTCAGAGATTCGGCCTCCCATATGATATAATTTGTGTCAAAAATGTAAGAGGTCAATTTTCTACCTTATTTATGGTATCTACTTCAAACAAAATGGGGATTTTGGCACTAAAGAAAATTAAAAAAATAAATCGAAAATCTTGGAATCTTGTTTTGGCAATGTTGTTTATAATGTCAATACACATGTTTGTGCCGAGTTGTGTCATCATAGCAATAAGATAGCCATGGATATGGCCATGATCTTGGTTATTGGCTTGAAAGCCATGAAACTCCAGACAAGGTAGTCCTTTTTGTGAACACTTGTTTTATTAGAATGTGGTATTGCAAGTTTATGATTTTTGCCTGATACTAGTACACTAAAAAGGAAGATTCCCCCAGGTTTTCCATTTTTTTGATGTTTTCTCCATTTATGTGAGTTTTTGTAAAACAGGGCCAAAATCATCAGTGTGACCATTCATAACTAAGGGGGAATTTTCCGACTTTTTTTCATGCAATTGCGTATAATCATGGTGTACTACGTTTGTGTGATTATTTTATATTTTTTGGGCCAAACTATCACACACTTATAGTTCAAATTTTCGTTTTCGTCTATAAACGCTAGTAAATCATTTAATGAGTGGAGTATAGCTCAGAAGGTCAAAAAATCATGAAATTCAGGGATTTTGCTTCCCATATGATGTAATTTGTGTCAAAATTGTAAGAGATCAATTTGCTACCTTATTTATGGTATCTACTTCAAACAAAATGGGGATTTTGGCACTAAACAAAATAAAAATAAATAAAAATCGAAAAATCTTGGAATCGTGCTTTGGCAATGTTGTTTACAATGCCAATACACATGTCTGTGCCGAGTTGTGTCATCATTGCAAGAAGATATCCATGGATATGGCCATGATCTTGGTTTTCGCATGAAAACCATGAATCAATCTACATACAAGACATGGTTGTCAAATGTTACTGTATTGCAAGTTCATGATTTTGGTTCATCATCCGGCAAAGCTTCGCATGAAAACCGTGAATCAAGCTACCATATTGTTTTTTTCACAATTTATGCTGTTGCTTTCAAAAGAAGGCCAAAATTGTCGGTGTGACAATTCAGAGCTAAGGGGTGATTTTTTCAGACTTTTTTCTTTGCAATTGCTAAGAATCATGGTAGAATTTTGGAGCAAGGCAAAAAGTAATTGTGAATATTCAGTTTTTCATAATTCATAATTCAAAATCCATAAATTCATAATTCATAATTCAAACAACTAATAACCAGACAACATAATTGAACATCAACAACAAATATTAATTGGGGCCTAATACATAATAATACCCTAGACCAACAACTAAACTGAACTACCACTAGCCCTCGTCGTCAGAAACCTCCATCGGGGCCGTGCCCTTGTCCTTCCCCTCCACCTCCATTGGATCCTTGCCCTTCCCCTCCACCTCCATTAGGTCCTTGCCCTTGTCCTCCACCGAGTTGGCCTTCTCCGCGGCTCCAACCTTCTCCGTGGCTTCATGAGCCGTTGCTGAAGATCGATGGCCCTGGCCCAGGCCATAACCGGGTCCACCACCTCCTCCTCCTCATCGGACTGAAGATCGATGACCCCTCTGAGAGCGCCTATGAGTGCTCCTCCAGCTTTTGCCGCCCTCGCTCGACAGAACAAACAAAGGATAGATTTGGCGGCGGCGGTTCGATCTGGGAGTGGAGCGGCCACCACCACGAGCCATGGAAAGAGGAAGAGGAGATCAGTGGACTGCAAGGAGAGGAAGAGGAGGAAGAGGAGATCAGTGGGCGGCGTGGGCGCAATGGGAGAGGAAAATGACTCCTTTTCTAGCCATCTGCGTCTGAACTGCGTCTGCCCCGGCAGTAATGGTGACCGGGGCATTGATTCGGCTGGCCGGACGCAGCTTGCGGCGGGACAGACTAGGCAAGAGAGACGGCGGAGCAGATGCGCGGCAAGGCCGGCAACATAGGCGGCGAGGCAGCTTTTTGCCGGCCAGGGGGGAATGCCATTGAAGGCGCGCAAATTCGGGGCGGCGAGCAGCATGGACGCGCACGTACGGCTGCATACAAGTAGTCATCCTCCACTGGTCCCACTTGTAAGCTTTTAAGTGCGGACGGCGAGCAGCATGGGTTTGGACGCGCTGGGCCCACACGTCAAAGGCTTCAGTAACGGTCAAAGGAGGTTGACCCGATGGAAACTCCGTTTGGCCATGTGCGAGCCTCAAAAGAGCGAAGTAGGGCAAAACTGAGGAGAATTAAGAGAGTAGGGCACAAACGATGAAACCTAAGAGAAGCAGGGCACAGTCCCTTATTTCATTTATTCAACATAGACTGGCAAAAAGCCTTACAAACAACGATCATACAAGCCGAAGCCACCAAACAGTGATAGAGTACCACAACTAACACAAACGATAGAGTAAACAACGGGGCCTTATGCCCCGGCCACGCCAATCGCCGGCTCCCTGGCCAACTCCAGAGATAGCGCCTTGTGCGCACGCACCGGAAGTCGCCTCCGCCCTCTTCCACCAACCCATCTCCAGCGTGTAGACTGAGGCGAAGACCCTTGCCAGGCCTGCCATCGAACGGCGCCACTGCCCTGCGCACGTCCATCCAAAAGCATCCGCCGCCGAGGTGCCATGGCGCCACGCCGTCAAAACCCGCCGTCGTCGATGCGGTCGATAACACGCCGCTCCACCTTGTCGAACTCCACCATCTTCCACTGGTCCCACATGCCAGATACAACTCCCAAACGTTGCCCCCAAGGGGAGAGCGACGGGGTCGCCGCCAACGTCCGTCTCGGATAAGATCTAGGGTTTCCCCCGGAGTGATTCGGACAGGATTGCGAACTGCATCGTCAACACCTTCAACAAGGTTATGGCGCCCACGAGCGCCACCGTTGACAGCTCCAACTGCCGCTAGAGCCCGGTATTCGCCGGCAGTATCAGCACCCACCGTAATCCGTGCTGGCATGTCCGCCTAGCAAACCACCGGCTAACTGCTGCTCCGTTGAGCCAGTCCCTCGCGGGCCACGAAAATCCTAATGTCTTTGAAAAGAGGAAATTCAAAGGTGAGCTCGGGCTCATATAATCCTATGTCAGTACTAATATCGGAAAAAAAAACTAAATACAACAAAAAAAAGATTTTTCTTACAATGAACATGTCTTCTAACTACAATCAAAATTTCACCGAGGAAAGACATGTGTGGTGGTCTCCCAAAAATTACAAAGTTCTTTCACATACCACTACACATGTCTTTCTCCGCAAGATTTCACATGCACTTAAAACAAACATTCATGATCATTGTAAAATAGTTCAGATCGTATTACTTTTATTACATGTTTCCTTGAATTTACTTTATACTTGGAAGCGTATGAACTCAGGAGCCAAAACTCCTTGTCCTTTGAAAAGATTGAAGTTTTTTCTCGACGGGAAAGCTACAATTTAAAAAATGAATCCTTGGAGATATGAAACATTACATGAGTATACGACATAGTGAACCTTTAAGAAGCGTACTACATTAGAAAGAGAGTTAACATTTGAGACATATATATTTACGCCGAGTGTGTGAATTCCATGTTTTACTCAGTGAGATTGATTTTTTGACCCTTTTTATCCCGCGTAAGGGAATTGTTCCAAAATAACCGTTTAGTCGCAATTGGTTTATCAAGATTTGCATGCTTCTCTTTCGACAAAGGGAATATATTAATTTCAATTATATATCAACTATATCCGGTCTCTACGTCAATAAAATATAAAAAAATTAACGAGACATCAAGAATGCAAACAGTCGAAAGACAAAAAAAGAACAAGAAAAAAAAGACGTCGCCACATGAATCAACCACTCACATCGGCTGAAATGAAACCACCACCAATGGCAACATTCAGAGTACAAACGCAATAGCGATGCCTTTAAGAAGGGAACAATACACAAGCGTCGACGTCAGTCAATCATCACATAATGGGTTTTCACACCGGAGAAAGTCCAAATTCACCACATAATACCTTAACACGGAAATAGCAAGACGTGCTCCATTTCCATGTACAACCAATGAAGATTAGACCTATGGTTTTCACCCAATAAATCAAGACTCGATAGTCAAACAACACCACAGAAAATGAAATCATCTAGTGTAGCCACTCAAACCAACACTAGGCTCGCACCCACCACATGTACAGTTATGACGTGGACATCGTCCGGCAAACGAAACCGTAGCCGCACAACGGAATTTGAAGCATCATTTTCATCGCGTACAAAACCCCACCTCACCCATAATTTACCAGACTGGAACTCGACATGAGCCATCGAGACCTTTTTCTTTCCATCCTAACAGCCTTGACATTCCTAGTCTCAGCCAGCACGATGGTAATCTCGGCGTAGGTGCCGATGTCAACATGACCAATGGTGTCGACAAAAAGCGGGGCTTTGCAATGTGCCTCCTTGAAGCTTCACATGTTGAGCTTTTGCAGATACGCACGACTGGATCCTGGATCCCATCCTGTTTAGAGGTTAGGAACCGCCATGCGCATGTCCATGTAGACCGCCCGCGGAGAAGTTTGGAACTAGGGCCGTTCAACGAGTCTCGTCTCCCTAGGCTGCATCACGCACTTGGAGGTGGAGGTATAGTCGCAGAGGAGTCACGAACCTATGGCCGACAGTGTTGGTATAGAAACCACTAGAGCCAAAAAGCTTATTGAGATCGGTGGGGACGAGATAGTTGGAGGGGTACATTTGGGGTCAGGCCCGGCACGGGCGCCCCGCGCCGCCATACGCAGGTCGAGAAGTCGGCGTCCGCAACTCTGGGTCCCATCTTTCGATGAATATCGGCCGCTTCCTCAGCGCCCGCCGTCCACCACGGCCACCTGCAAGAACAGAGGAAGACGACGTGTAGTTCTTCGCCGGCTCGCCGGCGGCCGCGGTGGTCGGGTGCTTCTGCGTCGGACCTTGCTCGACGTCCTCGGCTGCGCCTGGAGTGGACCATGGCGAGAACTAGGCGGTACGCGTGCTCAACCCTCACCACGGCTCCGGTGATATAGTTGGGTGAGATGCGCCGCACCGCCCGCGGCTGGTCGTAATTATTTCCGTTACGGAACTGTACCAAACAAAAACCCAAGTTTACTACTCCACTCACAATACACCCTGGATCTGATTTCGTTGACATTGCCGTTACCACTTTGAACCAAACACGTCCTTAGAGCATCTCTAGTGGCATGTGTATATGGAGGTGGATGCTAAATATACACGATTAAAGTCAAAAAACTGCTCCCAGTGGATCGTGTATAACGTCGTGTAAACATACACGCCGCATCCACGAGAGTATCAGGCGTGGGATTAAACACCACGAAGCCACGCTCGTGGACTCGCCAAAAGGAGGCAGCCGCTCTCCTCCGCCTCTGTTCGAACCTGGATTGCGACGGCCCCGGCCTGGAGGGCGGCGGCCGCGGGTTGGAGGCAGAGGAACTCGTCCTGATGGAGAGGGCGCGGAGAGAGGGACTGGGGGAGGTGGGGTTAGCGCCAGCATGGCCTGGAGGGCGGCGGGCCGGCGGCCGCGGCCTCGAGGCAGAGGGAGAGGGGCTGGGGGAGGTTGGTTGAGCGCCGGCGCGGCGTGGAGGGCGGCGGCCGCGGCCTCGAGGGAGAGAGCTCGATTGTGGCCTGGAGGGCATCGTGGCCGTCTTGAGAGAGGATGGCGGGGAGAGAGGGGCTGGGGCCACGGCCTGGAGTGCGGCGGCGGCGGCCTGGAGGCTCGGCTCGATGGGCACGAGCTACGGAGGATTGGTGCTCAAGCTGCCTCGTTTTGGTGTTTCCCATCGATGGTAGTGGTAGGTGGGATTTAGTGCTGCCCATTGATGGTACATTGGTACTAGTAGGATGCTCACCGCAGATCGAGAAACTAGCAGCGTAACTAATTAGCCACCACCGTAATCAAATAGATTATTTTTTACATGGTGCACACAATTTGTTTGTCTCGTGTGAACTTGTTCTAGGAAATTTGATTTTTTGCTTAACAATATAAATATTCACTTAGACTCTTGGACGTTTCTAATTAAAGTAATGATTATTGCACACTTACTCTATGGTAGCTGTGATTTGGTGCTGAACTTCGTTGTAATCTGACACATAGACTGCTACCAAAATTCTATTGATTTGCTAAGATATTTTGTTTCATGTGTGTATTTGTTGATTGTTTGCAGATGGATTGTGTCGAAACAAATGTTCGGGATAGCGAGGAACTTTTTTGAAGTAGTCGTCCCAGAGAAGAACAAATTCGGCATCTCTTCCTGATCGATTATCTGACGTCCATGCTTTGAACCGCCATGGCGTTCATGCTTGAAATATAGTTGTTTGAAAAATATAGCCGTTGGGATATACACGTCCTGATTTACACGTTTCACTAAAAAACTAGGAGGTGTAAAATTTAGCAACGTGTATATGGAGATGTATATGAAAATATACACGTTCAATTTTACACCTTCCAATAGAGATGCTCTTAGAGACATCGGAGGGGTCCATATCGTGGCAGGCGGTTGCACTGGAGAGCCAGCAGCTGATATTTGTTGTGTCATGCGGGTTCCTCTGTGGCAGGATACTCCTGCTGATTAGGTGAGAGCGAATGGCCGGCTGACACGTGCTGATTAGGCGTTTGGACGTGTCAGGCCACGAGGAGTAGCTCCTGGGTCAGCTACCTCGGTACTTGTAGGCGTTCATAGTCCCAGTCAACAGCGCCCCGCAGATCCCGGGCTGCGCCCATCACTACGGGTCAGGTCTGCAGTGCAGCTGTGCAGGCTGTGCGTGCAGCAAGCGTGCATGCGTGTGTCCATGCATCCTTTATCAGCTGCAGTTGTTTACGCGGTTACCTGCCACCAAATGCTGACTGTTCCATCATCCACCCACACTTCCCGTGCATTATCTTAGCTAGGCACGCTGCACGCACGACCCGCGGCTGCCATGCCTTGCTGCTCGGTCTCCATCGGAGCATCTTCATCGGGCCTACTGGAATTTTGTCCAGCACCCAAAAATTATGTATGCTTCCGAGGTGACGGACATATGTCCGGACTAATAGGAAGTGCTGCCTTCCGCGATGCCCTCGATATATTTTATTTGAAAAATCGAACGCATAAATTTCGAGCAAATTTCATTCAAATTCAGCGAGATTTTACATAGATTTGAATGAAATTAAAAAAAATCAAAACTAGCATAGATCGACTCGTCGTCATGTCGATGTAGAGAATACCACCATCGTAGGTATCCGGTTCCTACAACAGGCCCGACTACTGCTCCCCCAACCACGCGTGATGGTGTGGTGACTTCGTGCTCCACTTACCCGGTTGCTCCACGCTGTCCTAGGGCTCCGGCATCGGCTGCTGCACCGTCGTAGGCTACTCCGTCTGTAGCAACGCGCGTTGTGGCACGTAGTAGCCTGAGGAGTTCTTCGGGCCAAGGGGCCGGGAGGCCGGCGACGTAGTAGCCGGGGGGAGTCCTCTACGTCGAGTGGTGGTGGGGGGGGGGGGGGGGGGGGGGGGCTCGATGTACTAGCCGGAGGAGTCATTCCTCCCACGTGCCACATGTTAACGACGAGTCAGTTTCCTCAGACGCATCGACAAGTCATATAAAATGCACATTGTCGCTGTCCTAGTGGAACAAATCAGCGCCACAGTAGAATCACATTACAATGTTTGCTAGAAGAAGACCACTCTTTTCGAGCGTGACTTGGTGGCTCTTTATCGCTCATGCGGTGTCCGGAAACTCCTTCCCTTCTAAGGAGTCCGGCAACTCCTCCCACCCGCGTGTCGTTGAAGTGTCGAGCACGGTTTTCTAAAGGAGGAGGAGAAGCGGTAGGAGAAGGAGGCAGAATCTTAATGAAATTTGGAGAGGTATGAGGACACGGCGATAGCGACGGCGGAGCGTACGAGACACATCGACTCTGCTCGCCTATGAACCTCACGAAATTAGCAGAGCGTATGCGGCCGACGAGTTGAATATGAATTGAAAAATATTTTACAAATTTCACAAATAACATGTAAAAGAAATAATTTAATAAATAGTCATGAGGTTTTTTTGTGAATAATAGTCATTTAGGGTTAGAACGGTTAGAAGTAATCGGTTTTGTCTTAAACTATTATCTGCAATCGTCATCATGTGGCATACATGATTAGGAAACAAAACCTGATTAGATTTTATTTTTTGATAACACAAAACCAGATTAGCTGTAAACGTCTACGTACAGACACGATATGACCCCTGCCCCGGGCCCATATTGGTCATGGACCGGCCTACAATCCTCATCTTTTTTACGATGCCTACAGGCCTTACCTGCTATGTTCTTGACGATACCTGGTGTTGGTTATTTGGTTATGGACGAGGGCGTAAGCACTATTTATCGCTCTGTGCGAGCGCTTGTACCAACTCGCCCGCAGGGTTGCCCCGCATAGGCCGACCCAACTTCTTTCAGGTTCGTCAAAAAAAAAATCTTCTCTTTGTTGGTTTTTCGATTTTTTTCCTGTTTATTTTTTCTTTTATAGTTTTTCTCAGTTCTATTTTTTTTACTTTTTTTCCGGGTGAACATTTTAATTTAACCCTATGAACATTTCTAATCGTGAAAATATTTTCTTTACCCATGAACACTTTTTACCCGTGAAAACTTTTATACCCGTGAACATTTTCTACTCGTGAACTTTTTTTACGAGTGAACAATTTGATGGTACTTTTTTCAAGGTCGTGAATATTTTTTGAAGAAAATGTATATCTAAGAAAAATAAACATAGATAAAAAACTATTCACGCTTCAAAAAAAAAGTTCACATAGTTCAAAAAATACCCTAGTTAAAAAAAACTTTCACCTATAAAACAGGTTCATATATTGTTTGAGAAAATATTTCTCGAAGGTTGAAAAAATTCTTCATGACGTCCGGAAAAATATTCATGTGGTTCAAAATAAATGCCCACTAGTTTAAAAAAATGTTAACGGGTTCAAAAAATTATTCAAGTAATCCAACAGCAACAAATATATTACGTGTTCATGCATTTGAAAATATTCACGCATCTTGAAAAAAATCTATGTTTCAAAAATTGTTCATGCATTCGAAAAAAATGTTCATGTGTCCAAACAATTATGCATATGTTTATATAAAAATGGAGAATGAAAGTGGAGGAAAAAGTGAAGAATTGACAAATAAAAATAAAAACAAAAGAAGTCAATACCAACTCAAAAAGAAATAAAATGAAAAAGGAAAGGAAATATGGGCCAGCATAGGTGGTGGAGTGGTGGAGCGATCAGCACCAGCGCTGATATCATCTCGTACATCGGGTGGAGGCTAGTCGCATGAGCGAGATGAGTATTTGCACTCTCTTCAAGCGCTAGATATAGGAATCCGACGAGGGGCCGGTAGAGATAACCGAGCTGGCCAAAACAAATCGAGATAAACTGTACATGAAATGTACATTGACGGTGTGCTTCTATTCCCGTGATTGATTCTTAGATTTGTTAATTTATTTATTTTCAATTTTTTTTGTGTTTCAGCTTTTTACACATTTTTTGGCAAATCTGTCGCATACGGATACGGTCGACCATTAAAAAAATCTTTTATATGTAGTTTCATCTTGTCATTTCGCACAACTTTTGTGTTGTAAATTTCCTATTTTGGCTATGAGTTGATCTACATGTCCCTACTATGTAGTACAAATATTTCTCTACTATGTAGTACAAATATGTAGATCTAGTCGTCTATAAATGTGAAAATGAAAAAAATTACAATGCCAAGTTATAAACGCTGAGATAAAACTACACCTAAAAAGAAATTTCAAACGGTTGACTGTGTGTGACAAATTTAACAAAGTTCGTCTAAGAAACTCGAAACATTTACACGAAATTGAACATTAAACAGACAGTGAACATAGAAACAAATGAAATCACAACGATAGGACTTGGCATCATCTTGTTTACGCGACAAGCCCTTGGCTGCTTCCTCGCACTGTACCTGGCCTATAATTCATCAATATCTATACTATTATTAAAAGAGCAAATGTGATTGGATATATTAAATTTATGCCGTTTAATATCTGATCAACTGTCCAGATCCTTTCAACAATGTAACACCTCAGCACATCCCACCGTACCGGCTCGTTCCTCTTTTCTGCCCAGAAGAAAGAATCAACCCGCAATCCTATGGCTTCGGCTTGGCCACGCTCGCGACAACACGTTCTTCGTCCGCCCGCCGCCAGTGGCAAGCTCCCCTCCACGCCGCCGGCACAGCCGGGTGGGCATGTACAAGGGCCAGCTGCGGGCGTCCAGGTGTTTCCCATCATCTCTTCTTCCCCTCGTGGCCTCATCTGTCTCCTGGTCGGCGGCGGCCGTGGACAAGCTAGGGCCGGCGGTGAGCGCAGGAGGCGGGTGAACCACAGCGAAAGATTCCTCTCTCTCTCTCGCCTCCACTCGCATCGGGGCGATCGTCGTTGCCGTCGGAGGTGGGCGGGCTGAGGGCCAGGTGCGCACGGAGGCGGCCACGAGCCGTGAAGCCCGTTCAGAGAACCCCGGGAAGGGGTCAGTCCGGGATGAGGAGCAGCGGTAGTAGTACTTCGATCCCAACCTCGATGTCGTGCTCAACCTCCCACCTGTGAGCGCCTCTCTTTTCTCTCTGCTCATCATCGTTCGAGTGTGCTAATCCTATCTGTGTGCACTTGCAAGGCTAGATGATTATTTCTGTGCCCCAGCCCACGAGTTAACGGTTCAACACCTGTGATGTGGCAGCTAATACATGCACGCACCAGCCCTGAAAGTAGCATGTGTTTCAAGGTTACTTTGGTTTATTTATCGGTGAGGTTTTGTTCTCGGACGGATGTGGGAAGCAGATTCTCAACCGCGTCCAAGTTGCTTGCAAAGACGTCGGGTCCTCCTTCTGCAAGTTTGATCTCAGGTCTCATGTGCTTGTGTTCGCTGAATAATGTAGTGTATCGCTGTTTCACAACATGGTAGATTCAGAAGCTGAGTGTATATTGATTTTTCCCTTCTGCAATCCTGAAGGAACTGGAGTTCTCCTTCCAACATCGAAGTACACTGACTCAAGATTAAGGTAACAGAGCTTCAGGTATATAAGCTAGCTATCAAATGCTCATACTTTTCTCCATGTAAAGGAAATACTCATATGTCAACTTCGAAAGGATCTTGGAAGATTCTGTCGGGTTAGTTTATTAATAACCAGATGACTTTTTTGCGAATATTAAGAAACAGATGACCAAGCAGTTCAAGATGTTATTAAATTTAAACAATGTATGTACTGCATTGTTTTCTTGAAGATAAAACTATCATAGTTTTAAATAATGCTTTAGCCTGTTTGAATCTTGAATGTTGTCTTTTTTCTACTCATGATGCTTCAGTTTTCAGGGTTTTTCTTTCATAGTGCTTGCGAAAAAATATCTGGTTGTAAGTGGCCATTTATATCGTACATATAAGCACTACCTGTAGTTAGCCTGAAATTCTACAGATTTCAAGTTTCCAAACAGCAGTGAAAATCACGGGAACTTGTGCTGTTGTGAAGAGTATGCTAACTAACTGTGTAATGCCCAACAATTTCAGGTTGCGTTACAGCCTGAATAGACAGATCCACTCTCACAAAATTGGGAGATCCAAGTATTCTATCGGGCACCAACAACAGAGGTTGTCATCGAGGTTGCTAGGCAGGAGTGTCTTTTTTGCTTTTGAGAAATGCAGATTTTCCGGTGTCTCAGTTCCGGGGACAATGCTCTCACCATGGACATAGCTGTTGTTGTTCGTGACAAGTGGTTCTAGAGGTCTCTCTGAGCTGCGGTGTGACGAGACCGGGGAGGTGTATGTCTGATATATAGTGGATACCTCGACATTAAGAATTTTCTCAATGATGAAGCATTCGCAGGCTCAAAACTTTGTTGCCCAGTTATTCACTAGAAATATGAACCTATATATGCAGTTGATTGTTACTATTTGATTGCGTTAGTAGTATGACTAGATTCGTTTCACGACATGCTTTCGTAAGGCAATAGAACTATTTTCTATTAGTTGTTGGTGACTTGGATTCAAGTACAAACCTTTATTTTCCGAGTTTCGATAAATTTATAATGTTCATTTGCTTGGAAAATGTTTTTTGCACTATATTTGTATTAATCTTGATGTGCCTTGCATCGTAGACAGCATGTGAGATGTTTTCCTTATACTGCCTCTGCTGGATTTGTAAAATTGTTAGTCGCCGAAGGTGTTTTGATGTAGCCCGACCTACGGCTCCTACAACAAGTGGCCCAATGACAAGAGCAAGAGTCAAATCTCTCCATGATAAGGTGAACTCACTCCTATCTATGTGTGATCTCGATACTCATTTGAATGGCTTGCTACTTCATTCCGATACCTTGTGTGTGCTAAGGTACAAGCCTCATGAAGATCTACAAGAAAGTGTAGAAGTTGAACAAGAATCGAATCAAGAAGACGAAGGAGAAGGAGAGCAGTTTGGGAAGAAGTCCCAGGCGGCGGTACTACCGCCGGTGGCAGCGGTACTACCGCCCCGGGTCCAGCCGAGCCAGACGCGCCCCCGCCCGGGCGGCACTACCGCTGAAGCTACCATCGAAAATGGGCCTCTGTTTGATCTGTCGGTAGCGCCAGCGGTACTGCAGCAGTACTACCGCTGGGGGTAGCGGTACTACCGCCCGAGTATTCCCGAAGCTGCTACGAAGGCCTGCCCAGCGGTACTACCGCTGGCTCCAGCGGTAGTACCGCTGCGACGGAACCAGTCGGGTTGAGGACCCGTGTCCCCTCACTTATCCACCCCCTTTCATGCCTAGACTATAAATAGTGCCTTCTCCCTTAGGGTTAGGGTTAGACAATGATTTGGGATTAGAATAGAGCCTTGCTCCTTCTTCTCAAAGTGTCTCTTTCCTCCTATGGAGATGAATCAAGTCCTCCCCTTGTGGAGATGAACCAAGGCCTCCCTTGTGGAGAAGGTCCCTTCGTGGATACCAAGGCTTCCTCTTGTAGTTGCGATTACTGGCTAATCTTCCCTCTTGTAGTGGCTAGATTGGATTGGTTGGATTGACCAATTGGACAAACAATCCTAAGAGTAAGGTGTGCTTGGGAGAGGAGAATTGGGGGCTGCCCTAGGGATTTGTTACCAATTGAATCTTGCTGAGTTGCTACTTGCTAGTTATCCTTGTTTTGTTGTTTTCCCCTCTTTGTGTTCTTGAGTTCATCCCGTGTTCTTCGTGTTCATCGATCACTCCGCACAAATCCGTGAAAATCGGGACCGACCACATCATATGGAATCAGAGCTCTAGGTTGACACGGATTTGATTTGTGTTTCCACCAAAATCCACCAAATTTTTCTTCGTTTTTTGAGAAATTCAAAAATTCCCACCAAAAATAGCCTTGCCTTGATTGAGCCGATCTGTCGATTCGTTGTGTTTTTGGTAGTTTTTGTCCATGGATCTGTTGCTTTAGGACCGCCTCCACCTTTGTTTGCGCTCCCTAGCCTCAATTTTGCCGATTTCCCACGGATTCGAGAAATTTTTGGAGCCCAAATCCGCCCAATTTCAAGTCAAACTCGCGCAGATCCGTGCGCAGCGGCAGCGGTACCGCAGCGGTACTACCACCGTGCAGCGGTTCTACCGCCAGGGACAACGGTACTACGCCAGGGCTGATTTTTTTTCAGAATTTTTTTTTTCCTCGGTTCGTTTTGGCATTTCTTCTTTGGTTTGAGTCCTTTCTTGGTGTGCCCTACGTCTACGACATCGACAAGCTTCCGCAGCAACGCAGCATCAACGCCAAGCGACAACACCACCAAGGACTCGACATTTCCCCACCATCATAATCCGTTGTGAGCCCTTCTTCCTTTCGCGTACCTTGACCTATCGGACTAGCTCTTTGATATTGCGGGGCATTGCACTTGTTCGAGTGTTTGTCTTAAAGTATTGGCGAGTTGTATCGTTAGAGATCTTGGCACTAGCAAAAGAGAAGGAATCATCGTCAAAAGCAAAAAAAAAAAAAAGAGAAAGAAAAGAACATGAGCAGTGCCAAGTATCATCTCTTGTAGGTTGCGACAAAGATTGTACCGCCAAAGTGAGTGTGAGTGTGTAGCACTTGTGCAAATCCGTTGCCCATCAAAAATCAATTGAGCTCGCGTCCCTCTTGTGTTGGGTGACATTTGAGCATGTAGTCTTCGTTAGGTCGTCTATCTTCGAGTGCTCGCACTTTGGTCGCCCAACCCCATCATTCGCTTTTGTGTGTGTTTCTTCATCATTTGTGTTTGGAGTTTCTTTGGTAATTTGATCATTGTGGATTTTCTCTACCTTTGACAATATACTTTTCGTTGGGTTTCCTTGTTTCGTTTGCCACTTCATACCTTCCTATCCTCATAAGTGTGTGTGTTGGGTGTTAGAACCGGATTCTCTCCTCTCAAGCCACATTATACTTGGGATATAGTTTGTCTTGGTTTCTCGTTACCGCACATCTCACTTGTTCTTGAGAAAATGTTTAGGTGAAGTACAAACGGAAGCTCAAGCCCAATGATGAAATGCATAATGGACTTCGAGGTGATCATGGCTATGTCACACATACCGAGTTCGTTGGTCTTCGACACCTTCTTCGTGATGGCCTAGGACGCTACGAGCGTCGTCTTCATGCTCAAGAGGCCAACTTCAACGACCGCATGCATGCGCAAGAAGCATCTATGGAGCTGGTGACCGAAGCTCTCAACAACCTTGTGCGACAACGAGCTTCTTCTTCTTCACGATCAAGTCGTACAAGAAGCACCTCAAGGTCGACACAAGCACGTCATGGACGTCATGAACCTCGACAAGAACGTCAACATGACCCAAGGCGTGACGCCCATGAACGACCTCCTCCTAACGTTGAACAACCACATGATCTTCACGCGAACAATGCAAATGCGCATCAAGAACAACCTCACCAAAATGATGAACGTCGCGAACGCATACCATCACCACCACCGCAACAACGTGATCGTCATGACCCATTGGCTAATGACAATGGTGTCCGGGTGCAAATGATTTTCATGAACAAGGACGTCATCCTCCAAGGCCACGCCATCAAAATCATGACAATGTGAACAATATCAAACAAGAGCACCGTCCTCAACATGATCCTCGTCCTCGTCAAGAACTCCCACATGATCGTCACCAACACCAACGTTCCGAGTCAAGTGATAACGAGTCAAGCCAACACAATGGTGATGGACTCAATCGAAGGAGACGTGGACGTGCATTCCCATGTGGTGCCCATGGTGACAACTATGATGACTTGCACAATCTTCGCTTTGACATACCCAAGTTCTACGGCACAAGTGATCCGGAAGCCTATTTCTCATGGGTACTCAAGGTTGACAAGATCTTCCGCGTGCAACACTTCTCCGACAAAAAGAAGGTTGTCGTAGCCTCGATGGAGTTTGAAGAGTATGCCCTCTTGTGGTGGGAACAACTACAAGACGGTCGCATCGCTAACCACCAACAACCAATCGACACTTGGGTTGAAATGAAAGAAACAATGTACAAGCGCTTTGTGCCAAGCCATTATATACAAGAAGTTGCAAGAGTTGAAGCAAGGGTTGAAGTCGGTTGACGAGTACTACAAGGAGATGGAAATCTCGATGATGAGAGCCAATGTCAATGAGTATGAAGAGTAATCCATGGCTCGCTTCATGAATGGCCTCAACTATCCGATCAAGAAGATTGTGGAGTTCCAACCATATGCCAACTTGGTTGAGCTAGTCCATCAAGCAACAAGGCCGAGCGTCACGTGCTTGAAGAGCTCAAATACATCAAGACAAAGGCATTCTTCGCCAACAAGCCTTCTTCGTCACCTCCTACACCTTCACAAGCTCTTCCTCAAGCGAACACACGAGGTCCTCCAAGAGTCTCTACATCGACACTTCAAACGACTCAACCTTTCAAGAAAGTACCTCTCGCTACCAAGGCGCCTCAAGGATATTCGTCCGGCACAAGACTCTTGCAATGCTACAAGTGCGGAGGACAAGGGCACAAATCTTTTGAGTGCACCAACAATAAGGTCATGATCATCAATGACATGGGAGAGTACGAATCTATGAGTGAAGATGAGTACAATGCTTTGAACAAAGTCGCCACAATGCAAAGTGCTCAAGAAGAAGAAAATGAGATATATTGTGATGGCGACAACAACCCTTCCTTGGTTGTGGCAAGAGATTTAACCACCAATGTTCAAGTGGAAGAAGACCAAAGATGCAATTTGTTTCAAACAAGAGCGGGAATCAATGGAAAATCCATCAAGGTCGTCATCGATGGTGAAAGTTGCCACAACTTAGCGAGCAAGGAACTTTGTGATAAGCTCAACTTGAAGTTCAAGAAGCACCCTCATCCTTACCATGTGCAATGGTTGAGTGATACCGGAGCCGTCAAGATTCAACACATGGTGCAAGTGTCCTTCAAGATTGGAGCCTATGAAGATACCGTGGATTGTGATGTTGTGCCTATGACCGTTTGTCACTTACTTCTTGGACGTCCTTGGCAATTTGATAAGGGTGCTATGCATGATGGAAGGACAAATTACTATAGCTTCAAGAACAACGACAAGACCTTCGTCCTTCGTCCCATGACACCAAGTCAAGTCATCGCCGACAACGCCAAGACTATTCCAAGGGCACAACAAGATCGTTCGTTAAGTGAGATGAGTGGTGAGCGAGAGACCCACCATAAAGCGAGTGAGAGCCACAAGCCAAATGAGTGTGACACTTCAAAGAGAGCCCCTACAAAACTTACACTATTTGCCACCAAGAGAGAGATGAGGGAGTTGAGAGAGAACCCATCCACCCTCCACTATGTGCTCATATGCAAGGGTGAAGTTTCTATGACTAACACTTTCACAAACCTTCCTCCTTCTTTGTTGTCTCTTTTGAAGGACTTTGAAGATGTTTTCCCTCAAGAAGTGCCACCGGGACTACCTCCTCTACGCGGAATCGAGCACCGCATCGACCTTGTTCCCGGCGCACCGCTACCAAACCGCGCTCCTTACCGCACCAACCCCGAGGACACAAAGGAGATTGAGCGGCAAATACAAGAACTTCTTGCTATGGGACATATCCGCGAGAGCTTGAGTCCGTGCGCCGTGCCCGTCATCTTGGTACCCAAGCACGACAACACTCTTCGCCTTTGCATGGATTGTCGTCCCATCAACGCCATCACCGTTAGGTATCGCCATCCTATCCCTCGACTTGATGATATGCTTGATGAGCTTTGTGGTTCCGCTATATTCTCCAAAATTGATCTTAAAAGTGGTTACCATCAAATAAGAATGTGTGAAGGTGATGAATGGAAGACCGCATTTAAAACAAAGCTTGGTCTTTATGAATGGCTTGTCATGCCATTTGGTCTTTCCAATGCACCTTCTACTTTTATGCGTCTCATGAATCATGTTTTGCGTCCTTTCATTGGGAAATTTGTTGTGGTATACTTTGACGACATCCTTATCTATAGCAAATCTTTGAAAGAGCACACTTCTCATGTTGCTCAAGTTTTGTTGGTTCTTCGCAATGAACAGCTTTATGCCAATCTTTCTAAGTGCACTTTTGCCACCAACAAACTTGTTTTCTTGGGTTTTGTTATTTCTTCGGATGGAGTCGAAGTTGATGAAGCAAAGATAGAAGCAATTCGGACTTGGCCTTTTCCGATGTCACTTGAAGAGTTAAGATGTTTTCTTGGTTTTGCCGGATTTTACCATCGTTTCATCAAGGATTTTTCCACAATTGCTTGCCCCCTCCATGAACTTACAAAGAAGAATGTATCTTTCATTTGGGGCAATGCACATGATTTTGCTTTCAATGAGCTCAAACGGTTATTAACCGAAGCACCACTCCTTGCCCTTACGGATTTCTCTAAGACATTTGAGATTGAATGCGATGTAAGTGGATTGGGCATTGGAGTGCTTATGCAAAATGGTAGACCCATCGCATACCATAGTGAGAAATTAGATGGAGCTCGCTTGAATTACCCCATTTATGACAAAGAGTTATTTGCTTTGGTTCGTGTTTTGGATGTGTGGCAACATTACCTTCGTCCTAAGGAATTTGTCATTCATTCCGACCATGAATCCTTGAAATATTTGAAAAGTCAAACAAATTTGAACAAAAGACATGCTAAGTGGGTTGAGTTCACTGAGTCTTTTACCTTTGTAATCAAATACAAGAAAGGTAAAGACAATGTGGTCGCGGATGCTCTATCCCGCAAGACCAACCTACTTACACGTCTTGACATTAGTGTCTTGGGTTTGGATGAGATAAAGGAGATGTATGCTACCGATGCTTTCTTTGGAGACATTTTCGCTCAATGTTCGGACACAAAGGAATTGGTGATTTCTACTTGCACCAAGGTTTCTTGTTTAAGACTAGCAAACTATGCATACCCGAGTCTTCGCTTCGTTTGGTCCTTTTGAAGGAATCTCATGGAGGATCACTCATGGGTCACTTTGGCGCGACAAGACCTACGCCATGCTCGCCACCAACTACTATTGGCCACGAATGAGGCGTGACGTGGAACGCCTAGTTCGACGATGTTCAACATGTCTCAAAGCTAAGTCTACTATAAACCCTCATCGCTTATACACACCTTTGCCTATTCCACATCACCATGGTCCGACATTGCTATGGATTTTTCATAGGACTTTGGTGGCTCTAGGTTAATAGTGCCAGAAACAATGCTTGTACGTCACACGTCAGTTGGGAACCCCAAGAGGAAGGTATGATGAGTGCAGCAGTAAGTTTTCCCTCAGTATGAAACCAAGGTTTAATCGACCAGTAGGAAAACGAGGTTTGCTTCGAAGGTGTTGGTGAGGAGTGTAGTGCGGCGCAACACCAGGGATTCCGGTGCCAACGTGGAACCTGCACAACACAATCAAATTACTTTGCCCCAACTTAACAGTGAGGTTGTCAATCTCACCGGCTTGCTGAAAACAAAGGGTTAAACGTATCGAATGGAAAATGATGTTTGTTTGCATAAAACAGTAGAGAACAATGATTGCAGTAGATTGTATTTCAGATGTAAAAGAATGGACCGGGGTCCACAGTTCACTAGTGGTGTCTCTCCAATAAGATAACTAACATGCTGGGTAAACAAATTACAGCTGGGCAATTGACAATTGATAAGTGCATATAACATGCATGTGTGAGCTGTGGTGTCTACTATGAGATTCATTTGGGCATTACGACAAAGTACATAGACCGCTATCCAGCATGCATCTATGCCTAAATAGTCCACTTTCCGGTTAACATCCGTACCCCTTCCAGTATTAAGTTGCAAGCAACAGACAATTGCATTAAGTAATGTGCGTAATGTAAACAATACATTCATCCTTGAATAAAGCATTGCTGTTTTACCCCTAGTGGCAACAACACATCTACAACCTTAGAACTTGCTGTCACTATCCCAGGTTAAATAGAGGTTGAACCCAACTATCATGCATAAATACCCCCTCTTGGAGTTACAAGTATTCACGTGGCCAAGGCTTCAACAAGTAACGGAGAGCATGCAAGATCACAAATGACATAGACATGATAATATAATATTCAGCTCCACATAGGTATCAATATAAGTCAGATCCCAGCAAACACAACATGTAGCATTACAATAAGATGATCTTGATCATGATAGGCAGCTCACAAGATCTAAACATGATGGCACAAGTGGAGAAGACAACCATCTAGCTACTGCTATGGACCCATAGTCCAAGGATGAACTACTCACGCATCACTCCGGAGGCGGGCATGGCGATGTAGAGCCCTCCGGTGATGATTCCCCTCTCCGGCAGGGTGCCGGGAAGAGCTTCAGAACCCCCCGAGTTAGGGTTGACGACGGCGGCGGCAGCGAATATGTTCTGGATGAAAGGCTCGGTGTTTTAGGGTTTTCGCGTCTCGGGGAATAAATAGGCGAAGGGGCGATGTCGGCGGACCCCCGAGGGGCCCAAACCACCAGGCGCGGCTGTGGGCCCAGCCGCGCCACCTGTGGTTTGGCCACCTCGTGGCTCTCTTCGTCTCTCCTTCGGACTCCGTGTACGTGCTGGAAAAATAGGGACTGGCCTTTTGTTTCGTGCAATTCCGAGAATATTTCCAGAAGTAACTTTCTGAAACCAAAAACAGCAGAAAACAGGGAACTGGCACTGTGGCATCTTGTTAATAGGTTAGTCCCAGAAAATGCATAAAAGTGATACGAAGTGTATATAAAACATGTAGCAAATGGTATAATATAAGCATGGAACAGCAGAAATTATGGATACGTTGGAGACGTATCAAGCATCCCCAAGCTTAGTTCTACTCGTCCTCGAGTAGGTAAAACGATAACAACAAATAATTTCTGAGGAGACATGCTTTCACACAATCTTGATCAATATATTGCAAGGCTCATGTCATGAATGAAGTGACTCAAAGCAATGATCTATAGTTTGCTAACAAATAGATAAAGAGTAAACAATGAATCATATAAGCAAAAACTTTTCATGAATAGTACTTTCAAGACAAGCATCAAAAAGTTTTGCATAAGAGGTAACTCATAAAGCAATAGATTCAAAGTAAAAGGCATTGAAGCAACACAAAGGATGATTAAGTTTCAGCATTGCTTTCAACTTGTAACATGTATATCTCATGGATAGTTGTCAACATAAAGCAATATAACAAGTGCAATAAGTAAATATGTAAGAATCAATGCACACAAAGTTGACACAAGTGTTTGCTTCTAAGATAGAAAGGAGTAGGTAAACTGACTCAACATAAAGTAAAAGATAGGCCCTTCGCAGAGGGAAGCAGGGATTAAATCATGTGCTAGAGCTTTTTAAGTTTTCGAAAGCATATAGAGAGCACAAAATAAGTATTTGAGAGGTGTTTGTTGTTGTCAACGAATGGTAGTGGGCACTCTAACCCCCTTGTCAACCAGACTTTCAAAGAGCGGCTCCCATGAAGGACGTTATTCTACCAGCAAGGTAGATCATCCCTCTTCTCTTTTGTTTACACATGTATTTTAGTTTCTTTATAGATGACACTCCTCCCAACCTTTTGCTTACACAAGCCATGGCTAACCGAATCCTCGGGTGCCTTCCAACATTCACATACCATGGAGGAGTGTCTATTGCAAAATTAAGTTGCTTACTGATAAATCAGGGCAAAACATGTGAAGAGAATTATTAATGAAAGTTGTAATTAATTGGGGCTGGGCACCCCGTTGCCAGCTCTTTTTGCAAATTATTGGATAAGCGGATGTATATGCCACTAGTCCAGGTGAAAGTCTGTCAGAAGTAAATGACAAGATTGAAAGATAAAACACCACATACTTCCTCATGAGCTATAAAACATTGACACAAATAAGGAGTAATAAAGTTTTGAATAGTTTAAAGGTAGCACATGAAATATTTACTTGGAATGGCAGGAAATACCACATAGTAGGTAGGTATGGTGGACACAAATGGCATGGGTTTTGGCTCAAGTTTTGGATGCACGAGAAGCATTCCCTCTCAGTACAGAGTTTAGGCTAGCAAGGTTGTTTGAAGCAAACACAAGTATAAACCGGTACAGCAAGAATCACATAAAAACATATTGCAAGTATTATAAGACTCTACACTGTCTTCCTTGTTGCTCAAACATTTTACCAGAAAATATCTAGACCTTAGAGAGAACAAATATGCATCCCAAGTCTCAACAAGCTCTACGGTAGTTCTCCACTACTAGGCTTTAACTACATGATGCAAGAGCTTAAACATGATCTACTTGAGAGCTCAAAACAATTGCAAAGCATCAAAACAAGACAATGATCTACAAGAATGCATATGTCTTTTCCAATACCAACTACTACATGTAGCATTTTCTTTCTTCCAAACAAACACCAATAATTTATTTAAACATAAACTCTCCAAATGATAATATAATGCAGCAAGAGAGTATTTATAAACAAGTGCTAACAGCTCGAAGAGATGCATGAAAAACAGGAGCTAAAAGCACTGCAGTAGCTAGTTAAGAATACTCAACAAATATAAGTGAAGAACATGAGTATTCACATGAAAAAGCGGAGCGTGTCTCTCTCCCACACAAGGATTGCTAGGATCCGAATTTATTCAAACAAAAACAAAAATAAAAACACACAGACGCTCCAAGTAAAGCGCATAAGATGTGAAAGAATTAAAATATAGTTTCACTAGAGATGACCTGATAAGTTTGTTGATGAAGAAGGGGATGCCTTGGGCATCCCCAAGCTTAGACGCTTGAGTCTCTCTGAATATGGTTGGGATGAACCACGGGGGCATCCCCAAGCTTAGGCTTTTCACTCTTCTTGATCACATAATATCACCCTTCTCGCTTGATCCTTGAAAACTTCCTTCACACCAAACTCAAGACAGTTCTCATTAGAGGGTTAGTGCATAATCAAAAATTCTCATATTCTGTAATGATACAATCAATCCCAAAGCTTCTGGACATTAGCTACAGCCACCAATGCTTTGTGGAGCAAAGAAATCCACACAAACACAGTAAAAGAGCGAATGCAAAACAAAAGGCAGAATCTGTCAAAAACAGAACAGTCTGGAATGACGAATTTTTTCGAGGCACTTAAGTTGCTCAGATGGATCTGGCCTAAAATAATGAAAGTTGCGTACATATCTCAGGAATATGCGTGATTTTTCTCAGAATTTTTTGAATTTTCTACAGGGAGATAAGCTCAAATCCGTGACAGCTAAAAATCTGTCACTGCGCAGAAATCCAAATCTTGCATCAACTTTCAATATAGAACTTTACTTGGCACAACATTGCGATAAAATAAAGATACAAAGGAGTTGCTACAGAAGTAACAAAACTCCTTGACTCAAAGAAAACAAAAATAACAGCAAATAAAAACGATGGGTTGTCTCCCATAAGCGCTTTTCTTTAACGCCTTTCAGCTAGGCGCAGAAAGTGAAAATCAAGTGTTGTCAAGAGAAGAAGCATCAACATCATAACTTGCTCTAACAATAGAGTCAAAAGGTAACTTCATTCTCTTCCTAGGGAAGTGTTCCATACCTTTCTTGAGAGGAAATTGGTACCTTATATTACCTTCTTTCATATCAATGATGGCACCAACAGTTCGAAGAAAAGGTCTTCCCAAAACAATAGGACAAGATGCATTGCATTCAATATCCATAACAATAAAATCAACGGGGACAAGGTTATTTTTACGTAATAAAAACATCATTAACTCGCCCCAAAGGTTTCTTCATAGCATTATCAGCGAGAAAAACATCCAAATAACAATGTTCCAAAGGTGGCAAATCAAGAATATCATAAAGCTTCTTGGGCAAAACTGAAACACTTGCACCAAGATCACACAAGGCATTGCAATAAAAATCATTCACCTTTACCTTAATGATGGGTTCCCAACCATCTTCTAATTTCCTAGGAATAGAAGCTTTAAGTTTCAACTTCTCCTCCCTAGCTTGCAAAAGAGCATTTGTAATATGCTTTGTAAAAGCCAAATTAATAGTGCTAGCATTGGGACTTCTAGCTAATTTTTGCAAGAACATAATAACTTCAGAGATGTTACAATCATCAAAATCAAAATCATTATTGTCAATGGTGGTGGAACCATTGTCTCCAATAGTTTGAAAAATTTCAGCACTTTTATCAGAAAAAGTTTCAGCAGTTTTAGGCAATTTCAAACGCTTTGCAGAAGTAGTAGAGACATTACAACACCAATAACATTACCATCAATAGTAGGAGGTTTACTAGCATGTGAAACATTAGCATTACTAGTGGTGGTGATAGTACAAACTCTAACTATACTATTCTCTTTTTCAAGTTCTTCCTCTTTTTCCCACCTAGCATGCAATTCAGCCAACATCCTAATATTATTATCAATTCGAACTTGGATGGCATTTGCTGTAGCAAATGACTTAATATCTTTAACTTCATTAGGCATAACTTTCAGTTTTAGAATTTCAACATCATGAGCAAGACTATCAACTTTAGAACAAGATCATCAATTTTTTCAAACTTTTCCTCAACAGTTTTATTGAAAGCTTTTTGTGTGCTAATAAATTCTTTAAGCATAGCTTCAAGATCAGAGGACACACTTCTATTGTTGCTGTAGGAATTACCATAAGAATTGCCATAACCATTTGAAGGATAAGGCTTATAATTGTTGCTACCAAAATTATTCCTATAAGCATTGTTGTTGAAGTTGTTGTTTTTAATGAAGTTTACATCAACATGCTCTTCTTGAGCAACCAATGAAGCTAAAGGAATATTATTAGGATCAACATGAGATCTACCATTCACAAGCATAGACATAATAGCATCAATCTTATCACTCAAAGAGGAGGTTTCTTCAACAGAATTTACCTTCTTACCTTGAGGAGCTCTTTCGGTGTGCCATTCGGAATAGTTGATCATCATATCATCAAGTAGCTTTGTTGCTGCACCTAAAGTGATGGACATAAAGGTTCCTCCAGAGGCTGAATCCAATAAGTTCCTTGAGGAAAAATTTAATCCTGCATAAAAGGTTTGGATGATCATCCAAGTAGTCAGTCCATGAGTGGGACAATTCTTCACCAAAGATTTCATTCTTTCCCAAGCTTGAGCAACATGTTCATTATCAAGTTGTTTAAAATTCATAATGCTACTTCTCAAGGATATAATCTTAGCAGGAGGATAATATTTCCCTATGAAAGCATCTTTGCATTTTGTCCAAGAATTAATACTATTTCTAGGCAAAGAAAGCAACCATTCTTTAGCTCTTCCTCTCAAGGAGAAAGGAAAAAGTTTCAGTTTTATAATATCCCCATCCATATCCTTATACTTTTGCATTTCACAAAGTTCAACAAAGTTATTAAGATGGGCAGCAGCATCATCAGTACTAACACCAGAAAATTGCTCTTTCATAACAAGATTTAATAGAGCAGGTTTAATTTCATAAAATTCTGCTGTAGAAGCAGGTGGAGCAATAGGAGTGCATATGAAATCATTGTTGTTTGTGCTAGTGAAGTCACACAACTTAGTGTTTGATACGTCTCCAACGTATCTATAATTTCTGATGTTCCATGCTTATATTATACCAATTGCTACATGTTTTATATACACTTCATATCACTTTATGCATTTTCTGGGACTAACCTATTAACAAGATGCCACAGTGCCAGTTCCCTGTTTTCTGCTGTTTTTGGTTTCAGAAAATTACTTCTGCGAATATTCTCGGAACTGCACGAAACAAAAGGCCACGTCCCTATTTTTCCAACACCGTCACGGAGTCCGAAGGAGAGACGAAGGAGGGCGCCGAGGTGGCAAACCACACCCAGGCGCGGGTGGGCCCTGGCCGCGCCGCCAGGTGGTGTGGGCCCTCGAGCCTCACCGACATCGCCCCTTCGCCTATATTGCCTCAGACGCGAAAACCCTAAAATACGAAGTCATATTTCCAGAAGAGTTCCGCAGCGCCGCCGCCATCGACGACAAGTTTCGGGGGACAGAAGTCTCTGTTCTGGCACGCTGCCGGGACGGGGAATTGCCCCCGGAGTCATCTCCATCAACTCCATCACCATCTTCATCGCCGCTGCTGACTCCCATGATGAGGAGGGAGTAGTTCTCCCCCGAGGCTGAGGGCTCTACCGGTAGCTATGTGGTTCATCTCTCTCTCCCATGGTGTGATCTTTATGTGATCATGTGTATTGCTAGTACCGCTGAATACATTAATAATGTTTATGCTACTCAAGTGATTTTGTCTAGTTTCTGGAGTCGTTGTGACAACACGGTATCAAGGTGACAGTGTGGGTACTTGTGTGACTCTATGAATAATTTAGATATCTATCATGGCTTGTTCTTGGGAACTGTTGTGTTTGTTTACTCAGACTTTGAGGAGTGCTTTTGCAGCCCTACATGTAGTACTCTTGTGTTATCAAGAAGGAGAATAATCCCGAGCAGTATTTACTTGTGTTCAGTTGTGCTAATCTAGTTGAATATGTAGATGTTACTCTTTATTTATTATGCACTCTATAGGTTACTTTAATATGAACTCCGGTACTCTCCACGGGTAAAGGTGACAGTGTGTGCACCGTGTGTGATTCCTTTATGACGTTGTGGCGCTTGTTTACTCCGGCTTGAGGTGTGCTTTTGTAGCCCTACACAATGAATGGTGTTTGTTATCCAACAAGAGAGTGTTTAAGAGTAGCTTTTACTTATTCAGTTATGAGATCATTGTTGAGAGTGTCCACTAGTGAAAGTATGATCCCTAGGCCTTGTTTCTAAGCATTGAAACACCGTTTACAACAAGTTCTGCTACATGTTTGCTTGCTGCCATCTTTATTTCAGATTGCAGTTACTACATATAATCATCCATATTACTTGTATTTCACTATCTCTTCGCCGAACTAGTGCACCTACACATCTGACAAGTGTATTAGGTATGTTGGAGACACAAGAGACTTCTTGTATCTTAATTGCAGGGTTGCTTGAGAGGAATATCTTTGACCTCTACCTCCCTGAGTTCGATAAACCTTGGGTGATTCACTTAAGGGAAACTTGCTGCTGTTCTACAAACCTCTGCTCTTGGAGGCCCAACACTGTCTACAAGAATAGAATCGTGCGTAGACATCCGTGTTCTCAGGAGTACTCATTTTGAAAAACAAAATTAAACTGAATTAAACAAGTAACTAATTTTTTTGTGTTTTTGATATAAAGAAAGCAAACAAAACAAAATAAAAATAAACTAAGCAAGACAAATAACAAAGTAAAGAGATTGGGTGTGAGAGACTCCCCTTGCAGAAGCAATTCTGTTTTCCCGGCAACGGCGCCAGAAAACGTGTTGGTGGCTCTAGGTTAATAGTGCCAGAAACAATGCTTGTACGTCACACATCAGTTGGGAACCCCAAGAGCAAGGTATGATGAGTGCAGCAGTAAGTTTTCCCTCAGTATGAAACCAAGGTTTAATCGGACCAGTAGGAAAACGAGGTTTGCTTCGAAGGTGTTGGTGGAGGAGTGTAGTGCGGCGCAACACCAGGGATTCCGGTGCCAACGTGGAACCTGCACAACACAATCAAACTACTTTGCCCCAACTTAACAGTGAGGTTGTCAATCTCACCGGCTTGCTGAAAACAAAGGGTTAAATGTATCGAATGGAAAATGATGTTTGTTTGCATAAAACAGTAGAGAACAATGATTGCAGTAGATTGTATTTCAGATGTAAAAGAATGGACCGGGGTCCACAGTTCACTAGTGGTGTCTCTCCAATAAGATAACTAACATGCTGGGTAAACAAATTACAGCTGGGCAATTGACAATTGATAAGTGCATATAACATGCATGTGTGAGCTGTGGTGTCTACTATGAGATTCATTTGGGCATTACGACAAAGTACATAGACCGCTATCCAGCATGCATCTATGCCTAAATAGTCCACTTTCCGGTTAACATCCATACCCCTTCCAGTATTAAGTTGCAAGCAACAGACAATTGCATTAAGTAATGTGCGTAATGTAAACAATACATTCATCCTTGAATAAAGCATTGCTGTTTTACCCCTAGTGGCAACAACACATCTACAACCTTAGAACTTGCTGTCACTATCCCAGGTTAAATAGAGGTTGAACCCAACTATCATGCATAAATACCCCCTCTTGGAGTTACAAGTATTCACGTGGCCAAGGCTTCAACAAGTAACGGAGAGCATGCAAGATCACAAATGACATAGACATGATAATATAATATTCAGCTCCACATAGGTATCAATATAAGTCAGATCCCAGCAAACACAACATGTAGCATTACAATAAGATGATCTTGATCATGATAGGCAGCTCACAAGATCTAAACATGATGGCAGAAGTGGAGAAGACAACCATCTAGCTACTGCTATGGACCCATAGTCCAAGGATGAACTACTCACGCATCACTCCGGAGGCGGGCATGGCGATGTAGAGCCCTCCGGTGATGATTCCCCTCTCCGGCAGGGTGCCGGGAAGAGCTTCAGAAACCCCCCGAGTTAGGGTTGACGACGGCGGCGGCAGCGAATATGTTCTGGATGAATGGCTCGGTATTTTAGGGTTTTCGCGTCTCGGGGAATAAATAGGCGAAGGGGCGATGTCGGCGGACCCCCGAGGGGCCCAAACCACACCCAGGCGCGGCTGTGGGCCCAGCCGCGCCACCATGTGGTTTGGCCACCTCGTGGCTCATCTTCGTCTCTCCTTCGGACTCCGTGTACGTGCTGGAAAAATAGGGACCTGGCCTTTTGTTTCGTGCAATTCCGAGAATATTTCCAGAAGTAACTTTCTGAAACCAAAAACAGCAGAAAACAGGGAACTGGCACTGTGGCATCTTGTTAATAGGTTAGTCCCAGAAAATGCATAAAAGTGATACGAAGTGTATATAAAACATGTAGCAAATGGTATAATATAAGCATGGAACAACAGAAATTATGGATACGTTTGAGACGTATCAGACTTCCACACACTAAAACAAACAAGGATTCAATCTTTGTCGTCATTGATCGATTCTCTAAAATGGCACACTTTATACCATGCAACAAGACCGACGATGCTTCACACATTGCTACTTTGTTTTTCAGGGAAATCGTCCGTCTTCATGGAGTGCCCAAGAGCATTGTGTCGGATCGTGACGTCAAGTTCGTGAGCTATTTTTGGAAGACTTTGATGGCCAAGATGGGAATCAAGCAACTATTCTCCACCGCATACCACCCGCAAACCGATGGCCAAACCGAAGAGGTGAACCGAAGCTATCCACACTCCTTCGTGTGTTGATCAAGCCTAACTTGAAGAATTGGGAAGAGTGCATACCACACGCCGTGTTCGCCTACAATCAAGCACTACATCGCGCAACAAAGAGAACACCCTTCGAGATCGTCTATGGCTCCAACCCCTACACCACGCTCGACATGCTACCACTTCCACTCCGTGAGCAAGTTAACATGGACTTCGACAAGCGAGCCGCTTACATGAAGAAGCTCCATGAGGAAACAAGAACTACGCCTGAGAAGCACAATAAAGACCATGCTACGAAGATGAACAAACACAAGCGCGCCATGATATTTGAAGAAGGAGACCTTGTTTCGCTACACCTTCGCAAAGATCGCTTTCCGGATGCAAGGAAGTCCAAGCTTCACCCTCGTGGAGATGGACCTTTCAAGGTTATCAAGCGCATCAACGACAATGCCTCAAGATCGACATCTCCCACTCCAAACACTTGGTCCATGTCACCTTCAACGTCGCCGACCTATCGCCATACCTTGGAACATCAAGCGATGAGGATGACCAAGAGTCGAGGACGACTCTTTTCCAAGGGGGGGGGGGGGAGATGATGTAGCCCGACCTACGGCTCCTACAACAAGTGTCCCAATGACAAGAGCAAGAGTCAAAGCTCTCCATGATAAGGTGAACTCACTCCTATCTATGTGTGATCTCGATACTCCTTTGAAT
Source organism: Poa pratensis (assembly GCA_947311845.1). Classification (NCBI taxonomy): domain Eukaryota; kingdom Viridiplantae; phylum Streptophyta; class Magnoliopsida; order Poales; family Poaceae; genus Poa; species Poa pratensis. The sequence goes on along the minus strand of CAMZMU010000086.1, from coordinate 41,496,990 downwards.
GGCTTGCTACTTCATTCCGATACCTTGTGTGTGCTAAGGTACAAGCCTCATGAAGATCTCCAAGAAAGTGTAGAAGTTGGATAAGAATCGAATCAAGAAGACGAAGGAGAAGGAGAGTAGTTTGGGAATAAGTCCCAGGCGGTGGTACTACCGCCGGTGGCAGCGGTACTACCGCCCCGGTCCAGCCGAGCCAGACGCGTCCCCGCCCGGGCGGCACTACCGCTGAAGCTACCGCCGAAAATGGGCCTCTGTTTGATCTGCCGGTAGCGCCAGCGGTACCGCAGCGGTACTACCGCTGGGGTAGCGGTACTACCGCCCGAGTAATTCCCAAAGCTGCTACGAAGGCCTGCCCAGCGGTACTACCGCTGGCTCCAGCGGTAGTACCGCTGCGACGGGAACCAGTCGGGTTGAGGACCCATGTCCCCTCACTTATCCACCCCCTTTCATGCCTAGACTATAAATAATGCCTTCTCCCTTAGGGTTAGGGTTAGACAATGATTTGGGATTAGAGTAGAGCCTTGCTCCTTCTTCTCAAAGTGTCTCTTCCTCCTATGGAGATGAATCAAGGCCTCCCCTTGTGGAGATGAATCAAGGCCTCCCCTTGTGGAGAAGATCCCTTCGTGGATACCAAGGCTTCCTCTTGTAGTTGCGATTACTGGCTAATCTTCCCTCTTGTAGTGGCTAGATTGGATTGGTTGGATTGACCAATTGGACAAACAATCCTAAGAGTAAGGTGTGCTTGGAAGATGAGAATTGGGGCTGCCCTAGGGGATTTGTTACCAATTGAATCTTGCTGAGTTGCTACTTGCTAGTTATCCTTGTTTTGTTGTGTTCCCCCTCTTTGTGTTCTTGAGTTCATCCCGTGTTCTTCGTGTTCATCGATCACTCCGCACAAATCCGTGAAAATCGGGACCAACCCACATCATGGTTTCTTTGTTGTTTCAGGGTGAAGTTTCTCAAGCAATGTTTTGTTTCTTTTAGGTATATCCGGCGTCAGGCAAGCCCTACAGCTGAGCAGAGCTGCTCTATCCGTGGTCGTTTTCTGGAAGCCACACTCCCTTCATTCAATCTTCCTCGCCTTGTGAAAGTTGGGAAACTCGATCACTTGAGAGAACCAGAGCACATACATGAGCTAAGAACACTTCGGTATCATTTTACTCTTCTATGTGAATTTGTCACTGCATCATTTAGTTGGTCACATAGGTAATGTGACTTGACAACCTTTAACAGTACAGGAGATTTTTTTTAAACTCATTTACATTGCGAAAGAAAGAAAAATTATCTTTTAGCCTTAGTACGTATACTAAAGTTTCAATTAGGTATCTTATATGCTTTGAAAATTTCGTATATTCACTTCATTCTTTTCATGAAATATATGGATTTTATACTTGCTAGAGCTTACAAGTTTCTTTCTAAAGTTTGTATAATTTTTAAAGGTTGTTCAAGAGTATATTCTGGGTGATCGCCACGTGAATCCCACTAGGACGAGGGCATTTTCCACGACAGTAGCGATGAGGATGACGACAATCGTCATGCTCACTGCCTACTTCTCTTTATTTTCCCCTCTACATGCAGGCGATGATGCTCGAGGCGGTGCTGCGCCGAATGTCATGTTGAAGGATACGGGTGTGACATTGAGGATATAACATAATTTGTTCCAAGAATACGTCCAGAAGGCACACCTTAATCATGGGGCACCGGTTCTGTTGGCTTTGGTGTGAGACTTGTGTGATCTATGATTCTTACATAAGCACCGTGCTCTTAGAATATAAATTCTACCGATGCTAAAGTGTAAAAGATGTAATACATGTAGAGATTGTTTTTTTACTAATTGTAAATTGTCCCTTTAGTTATGAAGACGTGTGTTGCACGTACATGTACTATTAAAAGAGCTGTGTTGATACATTAAATCTTAGCCATTGATCCAGATGAAAAGGAAATAACGGCTTAGATTAAGACATAACTCTTCGGAAGATTAGAGGATATAAAAACCGTACGAACCGTACGTGCACAAAAGACCAGTAATCGATCAGATCTGTCTACACGGTAGTATGCAATACAGAGTTGGACTCCTCCTAGGATACGTAACACATGCCACTTTAAACTTTACGTGGGGGAAGGATTGTATGCATGTCCGGCCGTCCGTGGCCATCACCGGGTGGAGACGTACTAGGGAAAGGCTTGTCTACATGTCATGAATTAGCGACTAATTTCAAGATGGGTTTCTTTTCTGACTCGAACCCGAGCCGAGAAAGATAGGTCTCACGTTCCCATATGATATCCACAACCCAATTTTTTTGAGATCCATTGATTTATTTTGTTCCAAATTTAGTTTTTCTTCGGCACGACGACCGTCGAGCCAGGTAGGCACGCCGGTGAGTGTATTATGTCCGAGCTTCAGCATGACGAGCGCCGAGCCAGGCAGGCACGCCGGCGAGACGGCGCGGTGAGCGTGTCCTGTCCGAGCTTCAGCATGACGAGCACCAAGCCAGGCGGGCACGTCGGCGAGACGGCGCCGGTGAGCGTGTCTTGTCCGAGCTTCAGCATGACGAGCACCAAGCCAGACGGGCACCTTGAGCTTTATGTCCGAGCTTCAGCATGACGAGCGCCGAGCCAGGCGGGCACGCCGGCGAGACGGCGCCGTGAGCGTGTCATGTCCAAGCTTCGACATGACGAGCACCAAGCCAGACGGGCACCTTGAGCGTGTTTTGTACGAGCTTCAGCACGACGAGCGCCGAGCCAGGCAGGCAATCCCTCGGGATGGCGTCGGCGAGCGTGTTTCGTCCGAGCTTCAGCATGACGAGCACCGAGCCAACCAGGCACGCAGTCAGTGAGGCGGTTTCCTTTGAGGTAGGCCACGTCGGCCTTCAACGCTACCGGGGCGTCTAGGTCTGTGTTCGCCCGCAGCTAGCCTCAGAACCAAGAGCAACACACTGTCACAACCTGGGCGTTCATTGCCAATCTGAAGCTGGCCATGCTAGGCATTGCACCAAAGATCTGTTTTATTTTACTTCTTTATATACGTGTGTGAGAAACAATGATGCAGGTGATACTGCCCGAGGCGGTGCCGCCACAAGATATGTTCAAAGATACTTGTGTAACATTAAGGATATGACATAATTTGTGCCGAGATGCCGCCAAAAGAGCATGTCTTCATGGACGCGCACTGGTTTCTGAAGGTGATGCAGATTTGTGTGCTCCAATAATGATTATATATGCATGATTATCTTTACAATATAAAATGTAAAAAGAGAAATTCACATAGAGCACACAGAGTGTGGTAGTATTTTTTCTACTTAAAACATGCGTTGCACGTACATTCCAACTATATCGTTTAAGATGAAAACAGTTAGTTCTAATCGTTCCAACTCAAGACGACCACGTAATATTTATAAAAAATCCAAATATTATTTGTGAAATTTGTAAATAAAAAATCCTTAAATATGGGCAGGAGGTTTGCTTAAAGCGGATGTAGGAGAAACAGAGTGGACATGTTAGCCAGAGCTCGGCCGAGGAGCCCAGCCAATCCGCAAGCCACGACCACAACAGAGCTTTCGATGTTGACATCCTTACGGCACGGTCCACTGATATCCTACCTCTTCAATACAAACATCGTCAGCACAACTTAATCAAGTGGCAGATCGTGGTAGTTTGTACAAAGCGGATGAGGCAACAGGTCCAGTAGCTCTAGCAAACACGGTACTACTCAGGGATAATATCCCAGAGCCAACATTGATAGGATCTGTATCATTCCAGTGTAATCTTTTGCCACTCAACTGCAGCAGCGAATTATATGATCATAACAAGCCAATCTTTGTCTCGATGAAAATATGGGGCCAAGCCTCTTCTACCACCAGCAGCTGCACCACCTCACAAACATGATCCTCTGCTTGCCACAGTACAGTACATCTGAAGACCAAAACAAGAACATCATCACGTCTGTAGAAAGCATCATGACTACATTTTGTAACATATATGATATGAAACGAATAGAATCACATTTCAATATGTAGAAGTGTTGATAATCCAAACCAAACCAAAATGGAGTGTGTGGTTTTCTACGACTTAGCATCCAGAAATGCAAATAAATAACAGGCCAGTCCAAACTAAGTGCTGGTGAAATATCATGTTCATGATCATGCCGAAAGGGTACAACTTCAAAATTGCACCAGAAAACTTGGGGCCTTCTCTAGCGTTCAAGATTTCATTCTCATCACTCATCAGTTAACAGTACACCGAGGGCTGGCACAGCCTCCATGTAGTGTTCACAACAGTGGATTATAAAGAACTGGAAGGCAGCTACCACCAGCATTCTAAGCCTTCTGTCCAAAGGCAACCAAAATTTGTTAATAGAATTATACAAGTTGTCAAAATGATCAAGGTTAAACAATCTCCACAATAACCACATGCAACTAAGTAATCGCTGGCTGCCTTACATAATGGGTTAGATTAAAAAAATATTTGTTGTATATCTGGGTAAGTCCAACAACTGGATTGTGATCCGCAAACCATTGTCAGCTGCAAATAGACCAAGAAGATAGTTAGTAAACAAGAATATGCAAACAAAAAATAACATAAAACCTAGTAATACAGTAGTCAAACACAAGACAAGAAATTTGAATACATAAGTTCGGAATTATGATGCTCAGAGAGAAAATAAAGTTTCATGCGCAATTTTGTATATCACGCACACACGAGCAGCGAATTTTAATCTATGACTATTACATCAATTATCTGTACCTTCCAAGAAAATCCGGCACTGATCCATTTTGTTATATGTTCTGCAGATCAAATAACAGAGTACTTTCCGGTTTGAGCAGAACCAGGAAGATTAAGCGCATGGTTTGCACAATCCTCAAGGACACGCTTAAGATCTGTTTTTGCCAGCTTGACCGAAGATTCGGTGGCACCCTCGATATACAGGTACAGCTTGCGCTCATTAGCACCAACAATTTTGCCTGGAGGAATAAAAGTCCCCTTGTAGTAACAGCCGCTCCAGTCCATTCCTGAATAGGACCCAGTGTATCTTTGTGAGTGATCTTCCAGCGAGCATTTTGTGGGAAATCATTAATCTCAAGCTCAGCAACATAGTGTTCTGGAACTGCATGGCCCTGTATCCTTGCCAGATTTTGTTGTAAGTTCCTTGCAGCATCAAGTGCTCGTTCTGTGGCATCATTGTTCTGTTGATTAGGTATAACCTGTAGAGGAAGCAAGGAGCCTGCCGCTGTTACTTGCTGGTTGGCAATATTAGCAGCCCTGGCTGCAGCTTGAGCAGCGGCAAGAGCTTGTGCTGCAATGTCATCTCCCTGCTTGTGTACTCCTCCTTCCTCATCAGAATCTGAATCCGACTTGTCCTCCTCATATCCATGTTCCCTTGCCTGAGCCTTTTTCGCAGATTTTTGTGCTTCATCCTCTTCTTTGTTGAACTTGAAACCACTTCCACCATATCCTGTTCCATGGGCCTGCTCTGTTCCCTGCCTCACCTTTGACATAAATTGATCCGCTAAGGCTTTCAGGTCCTCTGGAATGGCCTGTTCAGATAGCTCCAAAGCCTTGACGAGATCTGGTGCATAGCGTTCCTCTTCCTCAGAAATAAAAGTCACTGCACAACCCTTCCTACCAGCCCGACCCGTTCGCCCAACACGATGAACATAGTCCTCATAATGATTAGTGACATCATAATTGACGACAAGCTCAAGATCTTTCACATCTAAACCCCTTGCAGCGACACTGGTGGCGATCAGCAGGCTACATACATTACTCTTGAAATCAGCAAGAGTTGATTCACGGTCATTTTGATCCTTTCCACCATGCAAAGATAAACATGGGTATCCATGCTGGAACAGCTCTTTCAGTAGCGAATCACATTTATCTTGTGAGTGTACAAAAACAAGAATTTTTCCCTTTGCAGACCACTCCCCAAGCAACTCCAACAGCCTCAAGAACCTTTCACTATCTGGTCGCACCTCAACCAGTTGTGTGATATCTTTGTTCACGACGCTCCTCCCACCCATCTGAATCTCAATGGCCTTTGTCAGCACCTTACGTGCCAGTATCTCCACCTGTCGTGGAAAAGTGGCAGAGAAAAGGACAGTCTGCCTATCCGGACGGGTGTTCTGAACTATTCGAGTAATCTGAGGTTCAAAACCCATATCAAACATCCTATCAGCTTCATCCAACACCAAGAACGACACTCTTCTAAGGTTGGTAATCTTGCCATTGCTAGTGCAAAGGATATCAATCATCCTGCCTGGTGTACAAACAACAATTTCAGCACCCCTCTTCAGTTCACTGATCTGCTGAGCAACCCCAGAACCTCCATAGATAGGAACACAGTTGATGCCAAGCACCTTAGAGAACTTTTTAATATCTGAATATATTTGCACCACGAGCTCTCTCGTAGGAGCCATAATGAGCCCAATAGGGCCATCCCCAGCCACAACAGGCGGTTGGTCTTTGACATGCCTCAGCATGGGCAAGACAAACGCTAGAGTCTTGCCAGAACCAGTTTTTGCAACCCCTATACAATCACGTCCGCTCATTATGACTGGTAGCGCCTGCGCCTGTATAGGCATCGGTTTCTCGAAACCGAGCTTCTTGATGGTGTCAAGTAGCTTACTAGTCAGACCACTCTGTATCCACGTCTTTATTGGCTTGGGAACGTCTTTCCCGTGCACCTTGAGCTCCAACAGCTTCCGGTAGGCTGCCGCTTCCTCAGCTGGCATCCTTGTAATATCCTTCACCTCAATATAGAAATTCTTCCGGAATGGTTGGTAATCAATCTTGGAATGGTCAACAATAACCAACTTCTCTGCCTTGGTCTTCTTGACACGTTTTATGAACTCTGCATCATCCTCATCATCCGTCCCAGCCTCGTTGTTATCACTGTCGTCATAATCTGAGTCAGAGTCATCCCCTTGCATAATTCTCCCCATTCCCTTAATCTGTGTTTTCTTAGCCCCATTACTCGTGGCACCCTTAACACTCTTATCGTTCATGCCATCTGCATTGGCAGCAAGCACGCTCTCCGTCGCTGGTGTGGCACTCTCCAGCTTCGCAACCTCTGGCAACACCATGGAGTTCATAAACAAATCGAGGGGATCAATCTCATCCTCTTCCATACCAGCACCACTATTTCCATCATTACCTCCGTTAGGCGAGTCAACATCCATTGCAGTGGTGCCGGCGCCACCATTCTCCTCGGGCTTCTTGGCATCCTCCTCATCCGACTCCTCACCATCCAAGGTCCACTTCTTCCCAGAGTCGCCTTCGCCATCAGCATCAATGGTGGCAGCAACACCGCTGGCGCCATCCTTTTGCTGCTGCTCGAGGCGTTTCTTCTCCTGCCACTCCTTGACGCGCCGACGACGGCGCTCCATCTCGTCGTCGAGCTGCTGCTGCTCAGTCTCCATGTCTTCCTCCTTCTTCTTCTGCCGCCGCATCTGTGCCTCCTCCCCATCCTCCTCCTCCTCCTCCCTGGTCAGCGGCGCCGCCTCCGGCTCGGCATCGCGGTGGTGGTGCGAGGACCGGCGGCGGCGCTTGCGGTCGCGGTCGTCTTCGTTCTCCTCCTCATCGATCGCATCCCGCCTCCTCGACTTCTCCTTCTTCTCCCTGTCGCGTTCCTCGCGGCGCCGCGCCCGCTGTCTCTCCTTCTCCTTCTTCTCCTCCTTCTCCGCCTGCTCCCGCGCCTTCCGCTCCTCGCGATCCCGCTCCTTCTCCCTGTGGTGGCGGTCCCGCTCCCGGTCCCGTCCCTGTCGTCGCGGTGGTGTCGAGAAGAGGAGCGGTCCTTGTCGCGGTGCCGGCGCGAGGAGGAGTGGTCGCGGTCCTTGTCCTTGCTCCGGTGGTGGTGCTTGGAAGCCGCGACGCGGTCCTCGTCGCCGGACGACATGTCGGCGGCGGCGGCGGCGGCGGCGGCGGCGAACGCAAATCTCCGGAGGCGGAAACCCTAGAAACGTTGTGCGGTGGATCTGGTTTGTTTCGTATACTGTTTTTCCTTCCTCGACTTGATATGAGGATTAAGTTATTCGAGATGGTAGACCACACCGACTCTAGCTGGGCAACCGACTAGTAACCCAAACTGAACACGGATACAATTATACAATTAGATACACATGGAAATACGGATTGTTCAGGTCAAACGAGCGTTTGTCCCGTGTGTTCTTTCAATGACAATGTGGTATGTCATATCGCAAACTAATTTAGAGGTCTGAGCAACTGTTGATTAGTGATGAGCCACGTCGTGCTCGCTTGAAGATGTGATATGTCCATCTTTTCTTTGGTGTTGCTACAGTGGTATCGAAGGAGAAAGATAGACGTTGGTTTGACACATAAGTTTATCCTATCTTTTCAATTCTATAAGTTTGATATTTTACGTGACTTGTAATTTAATCTATATTTTAGAAGTGAGACATGTATTAAAATATATGGCCTGCAACGAATCATAAACCGTTTGAAACAGTCGTGCAATACATCTGTAACGAAAAGGCACACATCATTTAACGACTGAAAAGTAAGGATAAATACCTCGAAGTTATGTTTGAATGTATGGCTTGCCTTGCACAAAGCTACTCCTCCGCTGCTAAATATAAAGATGTTTAAGCCATTCCACATGTTGACTATATTCGGACTGAAATGAGTGAAGATATAAATTAAAATGTGTCTACATACATGCACATACATGTGAATCTGAAAAAAGGTAAAAATATTTATATTTAGAAACAGAGGGAGTGGGAGAGAATAGAGTTTGAGCCAAGCCGAGAGAAGATGCATAGTTGTGAGACTCCATTTTGCACCGTTCCATGCAACTTTTGGCCCGTTTAGTTGCTCAGCCGACACCATCTTTTTTATAGCACGAACTTTAAAACACTCTCGGGTCCGACAATTTTTTCAGAGTCAGGTTCCTAGCAGCCGACATCCGCGTGGGTGGCTCCACTGCATATGTGAGTTGGCTCTCCTCACCTCCTTAAACTCCTCCACTTAGTGCATCTGCAAATATAGCTCGAATCAAAATAAAGTGTCATAAAAACTATGCGCATCGACGAGTAGGTTCCATTCCCGTGTTCAGTTTTTGAGTTTCGTTGAGTGTAACTTCTCAACTTCAAACCGATGTCCGGAAACAAATTTTATCAAATTCGTGGTACTCAGTTGACCGTTTGAAATATGTTTTGACGAGCGTCATCATCTCGATGTTTTGCATAGCTTTCGTGTTGTAAAATTTCTGTTCCTGATGTTATATATGAGTAGAGGTTGAACTCACACATGTACGTATATAAACTCTATCACCGTCGCTCGCCATCGTGAGCTTCACCGTCATAGTAGTAGCAGATATAGTATTTGGTGCAAGTGCATTCGTAACCTCCACCATCGTACCACCGCCACGATGTACGATCGTCCTGCTCTCACCGGTGGTTGAGGTAGTGTGAGGTAAACTCATCACATAGACAAGAGGTGAGAGTAAATGAAACAGAGATATAGACCAGACGTCGGCGCTTCAAAATCCGTTTCCCGTAACACAACCCAAATAGGGTGCAGAACATTGCCGAGTCGCGTTTTTTCCAGGGGTAGACCACAGAGAGAAATAACCCAAAATCCATGCAGGTAACACGCCCTATACAGTCCTATTTTTCCCTATACAGTCCAATTGCCTTTAGATCCAAACGCACCTCCCCGAAAAAGAAAAATAACTCTCTGCCGCGGTTTCCCAGTACAGATAACATCTCATGTTCTGTTGCACAATTCAACGTAGATAAAATCTGTTACTTATGCCCAATTGTATTTTGTGAGGAAGATACTGAAGTTCATAAACCAAGGCTTCAGAGCAAAGAAATATTTACTACTCAACACCCTATAAGTCCTATTGCCCTTAGATCCAAATGCACCTCCCCCGAAAAAGAAAAATAACTCTCTGCCGCGGTTTCCCAGTACAGAAAACATCGCATGTTCTGTTGCACAAATTCAACTTAGAGATAAAATCTTATTATTTATGCCCAATTGTATTTTGTGAGGAAGCTACTGAAGTTCATAAACCAATGCTTCAGAACAAAGAAATATTTACTACTCAGAACACTATGGCAGACTATTTTTACTCCAGCCATTACAAAAGCAGCACATTGTTGGCTCAGCCGTTGCAGTTAATAGAACAGTTTGACCGAAACATCACACTCAAGAGGGGTCGTCTCCTACGAAGATACAGTGCCCGAAACTAAGAAATGTTTGAGCGTGCACGGTATGTGAATTGCTAGTGCTAGGATAACTGATCAGTCAGTCTACAGCCATGGCATCTGAAGCCCCGCCGCTGCCTTCCTCTAAGGCCAGCTTTGTCTCTTCAGTGGCGGCTCTCAGCTCATCTGCTATGCTCCTTTGCTCATCTTCGATCGAGATTTGCAATTCCTCCACCTGTAACAGGTATGACATTGGAGCAGGCATTATAATTCGAATATTCTGGATCAAGAAAATATGCATATGTAGAGTCTTAATAAAAGACAGTAAAGCGCATGATTTGATCATAAAAATGAAAATGCCTACTTTAACATTTAAGTTTTGAGCGACAGTTAAGTGGATTTTAGCAATATCATTTTGAGTGGGATTAAATAGTCGCATCTCAATCCCCCCAAAATGTTGGTGAGCGCTGACGAAAAATTCAGTAATAGGTCATATGATAACCAGGCTGGTCCTTAACATTGTATTGTATTATGGAAAACAGGACAAGGAAAAGTATCAAATTTGAACGTTTATCACACGGAGCAACTATTTCAACTGATATCCTATGGGCTATGGCTCACTCTTGTATAGCTGGAGGAAACATGCGAGTTTGGAAGTAGTACAGAGAACATCAACCATAAACTCACCACATGCAGAAGAAGAGCAAACTGCTTCTTCCTAAGCTCTAATGTCCTTGTACATGCTGCACTCTCAGCCTCCAAATTAGCTATCTCCTTCTCAAGATCAGCGATGAGTTTCTCAGTTTCTGACCGTGGAGGCTGCAATGAAATCAGTTTTCTGATCGCTTCACACTCCTCTTTGTGCTGCCTCTCAATCTTGCTTTGTTCAAGTTGCTTCTTAAGATCCTCAATATCAGTCTGAGCTTGCAAGATTTGTCGCTGGATCTCAACCTGCAGCTCATTGAAGCTCTCCTTCTCCCTAAGGTTTGCATCAACTACAGCCTTGCTTTTAAGAAGAGGCAGCTCAAAAGTGTTAATTTCCTGTAGAAAGGCCTTGTACAGCTTTTCACAGTCACTTGTATTGTCTGCATCCTTCTCGACCTCAGTGGCAAACAACATGAACTTCTTTTGGAGCTTCTTTAGGGGTGGTTCACCTCTGGTAGTTGTGGTCCTGGTCAGAAGCCGGTGTTTAATAATTGCATCATCGTCATCTGGCCCAAATGCATACTGTGCAGACATGTCTTCACCCCTTCCAGCAACTCTCCTCCCTTTGGTAAGCATTTTCACAGTTTGAGGGATCCAGCAACTGAAATCAGCACATGGTTATAAACAAAAGAACTGTATTACTTATAAATTAACCAATTCAGCTGTTTTAAATTAATGCACCTATATGAAAATGCACATGAATGCGCATATATCCGTAAACTATAGAAATGAGAGCTATAGAAATCAGCAGGCTTTAATCCTGCAAGCACATGAACATTTGCTCTAACAGGACCTAGCGAAATTGCAAAACCCTTGCATAAAATCAGATCTGTATCCAGGTATGCTTAGTAATAGGCTGAAATACAATCGGAACCAAACACAACTCATATGAAATTAATCTAGGCTCCCAACCCAGCCAAACCCTCAAATCAATTCCTGGAGCATGTATAAGCAAGATAGATCATCCATTGGGGGTCAGCTTGGGAGTGCGCCGTTTAGTTTAACCAACTTAATCACGGATGTGGACACCCACAGGTAAGCGTCTGAGATTTGTGGGATAAGTGGGCAATCCGTAAAACCCACAAGTCGCCCACGTAACCCACTTAACGCAAATGCCTCTGACTCCCACAAGCTCGGGTCGACAGAAAAAGTGCACGCCTGAGCCGCTGGCACCCAATCCTCTGCAGGAGCAGGTGCCCTGCTGGCAAGCATCCTCATGAACAACGAGATATCTTCGGTGGTAAGCCCCACCGTCTCTCTTGCGGCGTGCATCGTCCCGGTCTTGCAGCGGCTAAGATCTGAGTAACCTGCCTTTCTGGGAGAGGCAGCAGCACCAGCTTTACCTCTAGCCTAAAGGCAACCAATTGCTTTCTTTAGATGCCACACGCTAGTAGATCAGTGAGCGCTAATTGTTTTCTCTGAATTATGTATTGGCTTTGGATTGTTGGATTATGTGGGCAGATGCGGGCAAAGCAGACCGAGCATATGGGCGTTTGAGGCGTTGTTGGAATCATCATGAAGGTGCTTGTTGAGGAGAGCTCGCTGCTGCCGGCTGCCGCTTGACTGCAAGCTCGAGTTGCTGCCATCGCTGCTTGGCAGGTGTAAATGTGCTGGCAGAACTAGGCGGGAGTTAAGAGGCTAGAATCTTAGTCGGGCACAAGCGGTGAACTGACAGACAGCCGCGGACGTGCCCACTTATAGCCCTAATTGGGAGTCATCTCTCTTAGCAAATCCCTCCTTTCTATTTGTCAAAGCCAGCCAGCAGTGGGCCCGTGGCTGCTTTGACAGACAGTTGCAAAATAATCTACTTTCGAATGATTACAAGGTAGAGAATCCTCTAACTTTTTCTTCAAATAAATATCCTAGTACAAGTTTTAAGAAAAGGGTGCCAATACCACCGCAGCTGCAAAAGTTTGTAGATAAAACAACATGGGGTGCTAGTAGAAGGCTTGTGCTTTGCACATGGATAGTCAAGTAGGAGAGTATGATAGCATAAAGAAGAAAAAAGGCAATATATTTCGAATTAGGAGGATAACTTTGTAAATGCATGTGCATATTGGAAAAACAAGCCCCATACAGAACTCTAACGGATCATATATGCAAACTGTTCTTGTTTATTGAAAAACAAGCCCCATACAGAATTCTAACGGATCATACATGCAAACTGTTCTTGTTAATCCAAACTTGATTGTTGGTATAGGTTATCTCGATACATAAGTATAGCATATTACACATGCATGTTTTTGTTTACATTTAGAACCACAAGCTGCGTGTGACTGTCCAAAATCATGTGCAGTACCCATGTAGCTGCACATTATTTCTTCCTTAACCTATTTTAAACGCATATTCATATGAATCTTACACAAAAAAATCATAATACAAATTTAGATTCGCTGCCGACTCCTATAATGAATCGGTTGTTGTTTGGAGTAACATTCTGGATTACACGGCCTAAGCGCAAGCATAATTTCGAATGCATCCTAACGAAGCTTCTAGGCAGTAATGATATGCACTGTGCTGCAAGTAAGTCAGATTTGTGCACATAGAGTGTGTGAGTTATGCAGTTGAAAAGTTCAAGACCCACCTAGCTTGTTTTATGTGTTTAGGCAAGTAGCACAACTGAACACGTGGTAGAATCTGGTAATTTATAGAATTAATTCAACACCTGAAGATACCCAGATTTGCTGCCTCAAAATCCTTAAATTGGGTGCATCCAACGGCTAATATGTAAAACTATCCATACACTATATGATGGTATATATAAAACATCACGGGAACACACCTATGACTAAAGCCCTCTGTGAATATCATTTTAGATTAAAAAAAACCATACAACTGACTCACGTAAATTGGAGGCTTGGGCAAGGTCAGCATTTAGCACTTTAAATAAGATATGCTTTGTTGTAGCAAAACTCAAACAATTCTAAGTCAACTAAACTATACGCAGCACGAAGAAGCAAAATCAGGGGGCAAAACTACACCATTGTTCAAATAACTGATCTCCACTGCACTGTTCTGTTTTTGGTCAGAACATAAAGCAAACCAAGACAAATATCTCTCAGAGTTCTTTTCTAAAAAAACATTGCATCTAATAAGAACCAAGCGAAAAAGCTAGTTATAGAGCACAGGAATGGGCAATTACAGACAGTGATCTCAATTTACGGAGGGCTGAAAAACTAACGGCAAGAAGTACCCACATGAGGCAGAAAAAAATGCACAATAATCAATAAGGGGTTACTAGCTCGAGAGGAAAATTCTAGTGTTTCTAGGGTCAATTGGTGAACAGAGATGGAAAATAAGATTACACCAGCTTTGCTCGTCTTCTCCCTGTGAGTTACAGCATCATAGTCTCATAGAGCCACATTGGAATATTTGAACCCCAAGTCAGCATATAAGTTCACATCTGACAACCAATTTCTCATCCATCTGTCCATTTCCCCCTAATCCTTCTCCAGAACCCCTTTCCATCTCAAAACCTAGAACTTGTAGGGACGCCAAGGAGCGAAGCCTTACCTGGTGGCAGCGGGGGCGCCTCAGGTGGCTGTGCGGCAGCGCTGATTTAGTAGAGGAGCAAGTAGGGGGTGCCCCAGGGGAGAGGCGCGTCGGGGAGGAGGACTGGGCGGCGTCGCAGCGGAGGTGGAGGCAACAGATCGCTGTTCAGTGGAACAATGCGGAGAGGGAGCAAAGCTGCAAAAGAGAGAACCATCGCTACACGATTGGCCTCGTGTAGCGTGGGCTGCGTCGATGCCGCGATGGGAGAGCATATGGTAGTATGGGCTATTTAGGCCGAGACGTCTAAGAGCTTGTTGCATGGTAGGTTGGGCTTTTCCTGTAACTTGGACAACGTGGAGGCTCGGATTAAGATCAGGGAAGGGCCGTCGCCCATTGTTCTATGCGGGCCGAACCCAACGTCAGTCCATTCAGAATGACTTGTTGGAATAATGCAGTTTGATGGAGCTTCTGCCATACGCTTCCCCTATGCCCTATTTATTGGCTACTGTCTCGAAGAAAAACCTACATGCTTCCTTGTAAACATTGTTGTAACTGTAAATATTTTTCCAACTTAGATTATCTTTATATTGAAATTAAGTGGAAGCCGTTCCTTTTATTGTCCAAATTTATAGCTACTCAAGGTTCACGTCCAAGTATTACTAATAAATGCAATGCAAAGTTGTCTAATTTTTTCCAATATATAGAATAAAAGGGAACGGAGCTATAATTTTGTCTAAGATGTTGTAGAATAAAAGGTGTACATGATGTTTGTGCCAAGTTGACGACCGACAAAGATGCAGAGCTAGATCCAATAAAATAACAGCATCACGTGAGGCTCTGCAAATCGACGTGCTCATGCATGGTCAAACCAAGGCCTAGACGCTATCCAGCTACTCGGCCGGCTACCCCTGCAAAAGCATTCTTCCTTTCTTACTCATATCACACGCAGACAGAGATAGATTCCTCATCAAGGCTGCTGCCCTGCCATGGACACACATGCACACACAAGTGAATTGAAGTCTCCATTCTTTTCTTTAGCAGTGGTCTCAGTCAGCATGCAACGCGCGCGCGGCCGCGAGCTGCGCTGCGCCAAACCTTCCTTGCTTCTAGACCGAAATGTCTTTGCCTTTTAATTAGGGTACGCAGCAGAGAGGACAGAGGAAGGCAGAATTAACTAATCAATCTGCATTACGTTTCTTAAATTAGTGTATTGGATCCTGGCTCCTCCTCACCATCTTTCTAGGAAGCGTTGACATGCTAGCTGCATGCACCGGCTAATGCTGCATCGATCGGTCACCTGCCTTGCTAGCCGTTCCTGCCTAAATTAACACAAAAGGTCATATAACCTCCTCTAGCTATGTCACGAACAAAATCAAACTAACCTCCTCTAACTAGGAGTAAGTATATACGGGTTTCTGTGGAGAAAGCAAAACCCATAATAAAACGGTCAGTCTCAGAACTCAGAAGTGCCTCGTTGTTTAAACCACATTCGACTCGACGCTTTGAGTCCGTGGATCTCAATCCAACGATCAACGCTAGTAGGGAAACAGCTACCACTGGCGGACGCGTTTTGCCTACCGCTGGCGAACTAGCGTCCGCCAGTACAGACTGGCCAGTGGTAACATCTACCACTGCGAAACCGGCGCCCGCCAGCGCTCCTAAAACGTACCGCTGGCGAGTAAAGTCCTGACCGCCAGCGGTAGCTGCTGGTAGCCCTGGCGAGCAGCTCCGCCCGCCAGCGGTATCTCCTCCACCCGCCAGCGGTGTTGTTCCAGCGCAGCACCTTGTTCGGCAGTGGTAGGGAATACTGTTCGCCAGCGGTATTTTTTCTGGTATTTTTTTTATTTTTAGAATTCATATTCCAGCAGTATATACAGGTATAGGAAGCAGAAACAATACAAATACATAATTGAGAAGTACAAATAGATAAAAGACCAAATTAAATAGTTGTTTCATCACACATATGCATTACAAACCGAACAATTAAACAAAATAACCAAATGCTTCATACACGAGAGTCGCTAGTTTAGCTCGCAAAGTTACAAAAGCGAATAGTGTCATCTAAACCACAATCACATACAAGAGAATGGCAATGACGATGAGCACGAAGGTGATCTTGATTAATGTACATGACTTCATCTGGTTCTTCCTCTCTTTTGCAAGAGGTGGTTCAAGTACCTTGCTTCCGCCTCCGCTTTACTCTTGTAGCCCTTGTAGTTGTTCCCATGCATCTGGTTCTTCATCTCTGTATACAGAAGACACAGATAAAAGTATTAGGCAAAGAAAAAGAGAAGTTGTAAGAAAAAAGATGTTTGTACACAAGACACAAGACAATGATATGCCTCATACTTAGAAGTGACACACACAGACTTTAGGGATGGAGCAAGCGAGCCATGTTGGATGCATGAGATGTGTTTACTCGTGCATATCACAAGGCTCGCTAGCCCCACCCCTGGATCACACTGTGTCACAACATTTTAATCATCGGCATTCTAGAGAATAGAAAACTATAAACAAGAATGATGCCTCATACTTAGAAGTGGTACACAGGCTTCAGGGACGGAGCAAGCGAGCCAAGTAGGATGCACGACATGTGTCTACTCATGCATATCACAAGGCTCGCTAGCCCCGCCCCTGGATCACATTGTGTCACAACATTTTAATCATCGGCTTTCTAGGTAATAGAAAACTATAAACACGAATGATGCCTCATACTTAGAAGTGACACACAGGCTTCAGGGACGGGGCTAGTGAGCCAAGTAGGATGCACGAGATCTCTGTACTCGTGCATATCACAAGGCTCGCTAGCCCGCCCCTGGATCACACCGTGTCACAACATTTTAATCATCGGCATTCTAGAAAATACAAAAGACTATAAACAAGAATGATGCCTCATACTTAGAAGTGACACACAGGCTTCAGGGACGGAGCAAGCGAGCCAAGTAGGATGCACGAGATGTGTGTACTCGTGCATATCACAAGGCTTGCTAGCCCCGCCCCTGGATCACACTGTGTCACAACATTTTAATCATCGGCATTGTAGAGAATACAAATCTATAAACAAGAATGAATTGGAACATGTCTGCAATAATTAAAAGCAACATAATTAACTAAGCATGCACGATTCATAACCCTGAATATATAGCATCGATCAAACAAGTTCAACGACTTTCGAAATTAGAGCTACGCAAGTTAATTTAGGGATATAGTCTACGAACACTGTTGATTGTTGCTCACCTTCTCTTCGGTATCTACGGGAACAGGAGACCACCTTCTAACGAGTTGAATAGCCTGTGATCACCCGACAATCTTATGCGCCTTTCTATCTCAGCGTTAGGTGATGGTTTAAGGCCGAAGTAGAACTCCCCATAGTTCTCTAGGACGTCACGGATGATGATTCGCGCGATCATCTTCTGTATCCAACGGAACTCTTCTCTGATAACATCATTAGTGGCGTCCTTCAGTGTCATGCACCATTTGTTGATATCACCAACAAATTGTCTTTGTCGTTGAAACTTTAAGAACCACCGCATTTGATAGACGAGGTACCATGCCGCCATCCTACTGTATGAATCCATCTTGATGCAGGGGAAGTAAAGTCTGTGGGAGAATTTAAACTTTCCATCATATGCCTTACTTTTTTTATCGGGCCGCCCTTTAAGGCATAGCCGTTGAGAGCATCATTCAGAACAATCTTGATGTAGGTGTAGTCCCTAGGCGGATCCGGATGATGATTTCCACTGTCGGGATACAAGGCAGTCGAGTCTTCCAGGTCCAACGAGATGAGGGTGCCGTGTTTGTTTCTGCGCAAAAATTCACCATTGTAGATGCAAATTTAACCATGGAAATCTATGGAAGCATGCTATGATGGCTAGGAATGACTTACTCGGGAAAATAAGGCAGGAGAAAGAAGCGCTTGGGAATATTCTCGAGGAAGAGATTTTTGAGGTACTGCGTCACGCTTTTCCTACCCACAGGGTTGTTCACGAACATTTCTTGCATGTAGTAGGGATCAACTATCACGATGTGGGGGGTATCCTCCATTTTGATCTGGTGCACCATTTTGAGCGCAACAAGGCGGACCGTGGATGGGTGGAGCAGGAGCATATGGAACATTCCGAAGATGTCATCAAATCTCACGAAGAGCAGGTCTCCGTGTTCTGCTTCAGTGACAAAGCCCAAGCACTTTGGTACCTTTGCAATAAAAACCGGGTATGTTTGGATCTTCTTCCTCGAGAAGTTTCGTCTCCATAAGAAGAACAACCTCATGTAGGTCCAACATATCCCCAGTCAACTTTTCGACCCACCTCTGCGGCAGGATCGATTCACCCAAGTGATGCATCTCATGCCAGTTCTTAATGGGGATGCTATCCACAAACCGAGACCTAGTCCCCTGCACCGGCTGGCTGTTGGAGTCGTCCAAGTTACGTTTCTTGGATCTTTTCTGTACCTTCTTAGGCTTGTTCACCAGCTCATCTTCTGGCGTATCATGGTTTTGCAAAATAGGCGTCACATTGGTGATCGAGTTGCCGTAGCCGTAGCCGATCATGGGGGGAGGCCCTACTTGGCCTCTGATTGCGTGAATCACACGTTCGCTGGGAGACCCCAAGAGGAAGGTATGAAGCAGTGTAGCAGCAGTTTCCCTCAGTATGAAACCAAGGTTTAATCGAACCAGTAGGAGCAAGAAATCACTTCTGAAGGTTGTTGGTGGCGCCGTTTACTCGATCACCAACTTGGAATCTGCACACAACACAATCAAACTACTTTGCCCCAACGAAACAGTGAGGTTGTCAATCTCACCGGCTTGCTGAAAACAAAGGATTAAACATATGGTGTGGAAAACAGTAGTAAATTGCAGAGAACGAAAAGGAACAATGTTTGCAGTTGGTTGTATTATCAGTGTATAAGAATGGACCGGGGTCCACAGTTCACTAGTGGTGTCTCTCCATAAAAGATAACTAACATGCTGGGTGAACAAATTACAGCTGGGCAATTGACAAAATATTGAGCGCATGACAATGCATATATATGACATGATGATTACTATGATATTCATGTGGGCATTACGACAAAATACATAGACCGTTATCCAACAACGTCTATGACTAATAATCCACCGCCAGGTTGTCATCCGAGTTCCCCGTTGGTATTAAGTTGCAAACAACGGATAATTGCATTAAGTAATATGCGTAATGTGAACAAATGCATTAGACCTAACGGCGCACCCTTAAGCTAAGCATCGGTTATTTTATCCCTAGTGGCAACAGCACATCCACAATCTTAGAAGTTATTGTCACTCTCCTAGATTACCGGAGGCATGAACCCACTATCTAGCATAAATACTCACTCTTGGAGTTACAAGCATCTACTTGGCCAAAGCATCTACTAGTAACGGAAAGCATGCAAGATCATAAATAATATATAAGATAGATTGATAATCAACTTGACATAGTATTCAATATTCATCGGATCCCAGCAAACACAACATGTAGCATTACAATAAGATGATCTTGATCATGATAGGCATCTCACAAGATCTAAACATGATAGCATAAAGTGGAGAGACAACCATCTAGCTACTGCCATGGACCCGTAGTCCAAGGATGAACTACTCACGCATCACTCCGGAGGCAGGCATGGTGATGTAGAGCCCTCCGGTGATGATTCCCCTCTCCGGAAAGAGTGCGGAAAGAGCTTCTGAACCCTCCCGAGCTAGGGTTGACGGCGGCGGCGTCTCTGAAACTTTTCGTGGATAATGGCTCGGGTATTTAGGGTTTTCGCATCGGGAGGAATAAATAGGCGAAAGGGCGGCGGCTGCAGAGCCACGTGGGCCCCACACCACCCCACGGCGCGGCAGGGGGGCCCGCGTGGCCCCATGGTGTGGCTGCCACGTGGCTCCCTCCGTCTCTCCTTTGGACACCGTGTTCGTGTTGGAAAAATAGGAGTTTCTGTCCAAGTTTCGTCCAATTACGAGAATATTTCCATACTAGCTTTTCGGAATACAAAAACAGCAGAAAACAGGAACTGGCACTGTGGCATCTTGTTAATAGGTTAGTCCCAGAAAATGCATAAAAATGCTATGAAGTGTATATAAAACATGTAACAATTGGTATAATATCAACATGGAACATCAGAAATTATAGATACGTTTGAGACGTATCAAGCATCCCCAAGCTTAGTTCTACTCGTCCTCGAGTAGGTAAAACGATAAAAACAAAATAATTTCTGAGGTGACATGCTACAATCATAATCTTGATCAAATAGTATTGTAAAGCACATGTTATGAATGAAGTGATCCAGGTCAATGGTCTATAGTTTGCTAGCAAGTAGATAATGAGCAAACAACTGAATCATATAAGCAAAAACTTTTCATGAATAGTACTTTCGAGACAAGCATCAAAGAGTTTTCCATAAGAGTTAACTCATAAAGCAATAGATTCTAAGTAAAAGGTATTTAACCAACACAAAGAAAGATTTAACTTTCAGCAATTGCTTTCAACTTTCAACATATATATCTCATGGATATTTGTCAACACAAAGCAATATAATAAGTGCAATATACAAGCATATAAAAATTGTTGCACCAAAGTTGACACTAGTGTTTGCTTCTAAGATAGAAAGAAGTAGGAAAACTGACTCAACATAAAAGTAAAAGAAAGGCCCTTCGCAGAGGGAAGCAGGGATTAAATCATGTGCTAGAGCTTTTTAAGTTTTTGAAATCATATAGAGAGTAAAAATAAGTTTTGAGAGGTGTTTTTTAATTGTCAACGAATCAGAAAATGGAAAGTACAATATGACCCCTGCCAACCAGACTATTAAGAGCGGCTCCCATGAAGGACGTTATTTCTACCAGCAAGGCAGATCATCCTTCTTTCTCTTTTGTTTACACATGCAGATATTTCACTGTTTGTCATTGCTTGACTGATAAATCAGGGCAGAAATGTGAAGATAATTAAGCGGTTAAAGTTGTAATTAATCGGGACTGGGCACCCATTTGCCAGCTCTTTTTGCAAAATTAATGGATAAGCGGATGTATATGCCGCTAGTCCGGTGGTAAAGTTTGTTTGACAGTTGACATAAAGACATCCACCCCGTCCTCTCACGGTGGGTGTTCGGGTTACCCGAAAATATCGGGTCGGGCAATTCGGGTTTTTATAAATTCGGGTTCTGAGAAATGATACCCGAAACGGGGCCGAAAAATCAAGAACCCGACAATTCGGGTACCCGACATTTTGGGTTCGGGTTCGGGTTCGGGTTTTCCCGATTTGCCCGAAGTTCTTCGAGCATGGGGATGAGCAGCTTCAAACCAGCGGTCACAGATGACAGATGGGATGCGAGGGAGGAAGAGGGCGGCCGCCGGCCGGGCGCTGCACCGCTCCACCGCGGAACTGGCCGTCGTCTTGCTTGCGCACCGGCGACGGGGAGAAGGGAGGCAACCGCCAGCCGGCGCTACAGTCGTGCTGCTCCTTGCTGCTTTGATGCGACAGCGGCAGGGAAGGAGAGGCCGGTCGGCCGCGTCGCGCGTTGGGTGGCGGATGGGGTGAGAAGATGGCGGCGGATGGGGCGAGATGATGGCGTCGCGCGATGGGAAGTTGGCGGCGCGTGCGTGTGCCGTGTGGTTGAGGAGCGGATGCGGGATGCGGGATCTGTGGCTCTGCGCGAGTGTGCGTGCGTGGGGATTAGGGTTGACGAGTGCTGGCTCGTTACATGGGCTGGGCTCTTGCCAAAATGACGAGCGGCAGACTAGTTACGTGAGAAACATGGGCTGGGCTCTTGCCAAAATGAGGGATTTTCTTACTGGGCCTTCTCTATTTCGGGTTTTTCGGGCAATTCGGGTTCCGTGACTTCAAACCCGTATTTCCCAAACTAAATTCGGGTTTTCAAATCTGATACCCGTTGCAGCGTTCGGGTTGGTCGGGTTCGGGTAGTTCGGGTTCGGGCTCGGGTTTTTCGGGTTCGGGCTTCGGGTATCGGGTTTTATGCCCACCGTGACCGTCCTCATGAGCTTGGTAAACATTGACACAAAATAGGAGTAATAAAGTTTTGAATAGTTTAAAAGTAGCACATGAAAATTTTACTTGGAATGGCAAGGAAATACCACATATAGGTAGTTATGGTGGACACAGATGGCATGGATTTTGGCTCAAGGTTTGGATGCACGAGAAGCATTCCCTCTCAGTACAGAGTTTAGGCTAGCAAGGTTATTTGAAGCAAACACAGGATATCAACCGACACAGCAAGACATATATGAAAACATATTGCAAGCATTGTAAGACTCTACACTGTCTTCCTTGTTAACCAAACCCTTTTACTAGAAAATATCTAGACCTTAGAGATACCATTCATGCAAACCAAATTTCAACGAGCTTTACGGTAGTTCTTCATTAATAGGTTTTAACTACATGATACAAAAGCTTAAACATGAACTACTTGATAACTCAAAACAATTGACAAGTATCAAATTATCCAATACAGTGATCTACAAGAATATGTAAGCTTTTCCCTTATACCATCTACCACATGCAACATTTTCTGTTCCAACCAAACACCAATCAATTTATTTCAACATAAACTCTCCAAACAATTATAAGTGAAGCAAGAGAGTACTTTCTTTAAAAGAATTAACAGCTCTGAATAAGAGATGCATGCAAAACAGGAGCTAAAAGCATAGCAATAGCTAGACAAGAATACTCAACAAGTATAAGTGAGGAATAGGAGTATTCATATGAAAAAGCGGAGCGTGTCTCTCTCCCAATCAAGAATGCTGGGGTCCAATCAAGTTGACCATAAGAAAAATAAAATACTGAAAATAAAAGAACACAGACGCTCCAAGTAAAGCACATATGATGTGAAAGAATTAAAATATAGTTTCACTAGAGATGACCTGATAAGTTGCTGATGAAGAAGGGGATGCCCAATGCATCCCCAAGCTTAGACGCTTGAGTCTTCTTGAAATATGCTGGGGTGATCCATGGGAGCATCCCCAAGATTAAGCTCTTCACTCTTCTTGATCACATTATATCATCCTTCTCCTTGACTCTTGAAAACTTCCGCCACACCAAACTCAAAGTAATTCTCATTAGAGGGTTAGTACACAATCAAAAACTCACATGTTTTATAAGGACACAAACATGACCGTTACTTTTAATATTAACTACTGTCACTGATGTTATGTGAAGCTCTTCATCCTAAAAAAGAATTCCACTCAACACTAGTAAAAGAGAGAATGCGAAAAATAAAAGACAGAATCTGTCTAAACAGAACAGTATGCAAAGACGAATTTTTTCGAGACACGTACGTTGCTCAGATCGAAAAACTTTAAACTAACGAAAGATGCGTACATATCTGAGGATCACGCACAAAAATTTGGAGATTTAAATAATTTTTCTGTGATTTTATAAAAGTAAAACGGTGAACAGCAGAAATATGTTC
Organism: Poa pratensis; assembly: GCA_947311845.1. Lineage (NCBI taxonomy): Eukaryota > Viridiplantae > Streptophyta > Magnoliopsida > Poales > Poaceae > Poa > Poa pratensis. Next base: position 41,473,201 of record CAMZMU010000086.1, on the reverse strand, counting down.
CTGCGCAGAAATCCAAATCTGGCATCATCTTCCTATTAGAGGCAATACTTGGCACAACAATGCGATAAAATAAAGATACAAAGGAATTGTTACAGAAGTAAACAACTCCTTGACTCAAAAAAGAAAAAAATTTGCAGAAATAAAATAATGGGTTGTCTCCCATAAGCGCTTTTCTTTAACGCCTTTTAGCTAGGCATAGTAATTTTTATGATGCTCACATAAGGATAAGAGTTGAAACAAAAAGAGAGCATCAAGAAGAATATATAAAACATGTTTAAATCTAACACTCTTCCTATGCATAGGAGCTTTGTAAGAAAACAAGTCAATGTAACACAAAGTGACTAGCATAGGAAGGCAAAACAAGTGCAACTTCAAAACTTTCAACATAAAGAGAGGAGACTTAATATTATTGAGATATATGAAACCGTGTCTCCCTCTCTCATAATGACCATTAGGTCTTAAAGAAACCAGCATATAAAAGCAACACACGAGAAAGCTCAAAACTTTCATCATAAAGAGAGGAAATTTAATAACATGAAGATTTCTATAACCATATTTTCCTCTCTCAAAATAATTTTCAGTAGCATCATGAATAGACTCAACAATATAGGTGGAACTAAAATATCACAATTATTATAATCAGCATAAATTGGAGGCAAAGTATCATCAAAGCCAATTTCCTCCTCCAAAGCTAGGGGACTAAAGAGAATATTTTTATCTAAACCAGCTTCCCCAAGCTTAGATCTTTCCATGGCATTAGTAATAATGGTGTTCAAACTATGTATGCTAATAACATTGCAACTGTCATGATTGTTATGCAGATAAAGTTCCATAGGCTTTTTTAATTTTCTCTTCAAACACCTCATGTCCCAATTCAAGATAAAGTTTATAAAGCTCCCTCATGTTGTTTTCAGCCATAGGACTAGTTTCAAGGAAAGTAACCATTGATAGCAAGTAAAGAGCTAGCCATAATAACTCAGCAAGACAATAACAAAGTAATGAGATTGGAAGCGTGAAACTCCCCTTGCAGAAATCCTCTTGCTCCCCGGCAACGGCGCCAGAAAAAGAGCTTGATTGCGTGGATCACACGTTCGCTGGGAGACCCCAAGAGGAAGGTATGAAGCAGTGTAGCAGAAGTTTCCCTCAGTATGAAACCAAGGTTTAATCGAACCAGTAGGAGCAAGAAATCACTTCTGAAGGTTGTTGGTGGCGCTGTTTACTCGATCACCAACATGGAATCTGCACACAACACAATCAAACTACTTTGCCCCAACAAAACAGTGAGGTTGTCAATCTCACCGGCTTGCTGAAAACAAAGGATTAAACGTATGGTGTGGAAAACAGTAGTAAATTGCAGAGAATGAACAGGAACAATGTTTGCAGTTGGTTGTATTATCAGTGTAAAAGAATGGACCGGGGTCCACAGTTCACTAGTGATGTCTCTCCATAAAAGATAACGAACATGATGGGTGAACAAATTACAGCTGGGCAATTGACAAAATATTGAGCGCATGACAATGCATATATATGACATGATGATTACTTAATATTCATGTGGGCATTACGACAAAATACATAGACCGTTATCCAACAGCGTCTATGACTAATAATCCACCGCCAGGTTGTCATCTGAGTTCCCCGTTGGTATTAAGTTGCAAGCAACGGATAATTGCATTAAGTAATGTGCGTAATGTAAACAAATGCATTAGACCTAACGGCGCACCCTTAAGCTAAGCATCGGTTATTTTATCCCTAGTGGCAACAGCACATCCACAATCTTAGAAGTTATTGTCACTCTCCCAGATTACCGGAGGCATGAACCCACTATCTAGCATAAATACTCACTCTTTGAGTTACAAGCATCTACTTGGCCAAAGCATCTACTAGTAACGGAAAGCATGCAAGATCATAAATAACATATAAGATAGATTGATAATCAACTTGACATAGTATTCAATATTCATCGGATCCCAGCAAACACAACATGTAGCATTACAATAAGATGATCTTGATCATGATAGGCAGCTCACAAGATCTAAACATGATAGCATAAAGTGGAGAGACAACCATCTAGCTACAGCCATGGACCCGTAGTCCAAGGATGAACTACTCACGCGTCACTCCGGAGGCAGGCATGGTGATGTAGAGCCCTCCGGTGATGATTCCCCTCTCCGGCAGGGTGCCGGGAAGAGCTTCTGAACCCTCCCGAGCTAGGTTTGACGGCGGCGGCGTCTCTAGAACTTTTCGTAGATAATGGCTCGGGTATTTAGGGTTTTCGCGTCGGGAGGAATAAATAGGCGAAAGGGCGGCGGCTGCAGAGCCACGTGGGCCCCACACCACCCCACGGCGCGGCAGGGGGGGCCCGCGCGGCCCCATGGTGTGGCTGCCACGTGGCTTCCCTCCGTCTCTCATTTGGACGCCCTGTTCGTGTTGGAAAAATAGGAGGTTTTGTCCAAGTTTCGTCCAATTCTGAGAATATTTCCAGACTAGCTTTTGTGGAATACAAAAACAGCAGAAAACAGGAACTGGCACTGTGGCATCTTGTTAATAGGTTAGTCCCAGAAAATGCATAAAAATAAATGAAGTGTATATAAAACATGTAACATTGGTATAATATCAACATGGAACATCAGAAATTATAGATACGTTGCACTTGAAGCAAACAATCTTGGCCAAATCTTTAACTTGTTCTTGGCCCTTTTTCTTCTTGTTGAACTTGGACTTGATCTTAATATTGGAGTTGAATCCAAGTCCACTCTTGTCATTGGGGCGTCTTTGAACACTCAACATATTGTCAAGTGTAGAATCCCCAACATGACGCTTTTCCAAGTCTTTCTTCAAAGAAGTGACTTGGGCCTTGAGCTCATTTAATTTCTCTACATGGTTAGTATCAACAAAAACACTAGAGGAAGTAGAAGCTTCATTGTTAGAGCAACAAGGCAAGGAAAGTAATTCATCACAAGATGTAGCAACATTGTGAGTGGATGAATTACTAGGACTAGCACATGGCAATAAAGCATTTTAGTCGAAGTTGTGCCTTTGTCCACATGAGGCTCACAAGATGTTACCTTTGACATAATAGCCTCATGAGCTAACTTTAGCCTAGCATGGGATGCTAGAAGATCATCATTAGAGCTAGAAGCTTTTCATGACTTTCTTCCAATTTCCCATACTTGCTAGTTAGCAACTCAAGTTGAGCCCTTAGCTCAACATTCTCCTTCAAAATAGATGCTTCACAAGAAGTGGAGTTAGTAGCACAAGCATCATTAACATTAGAAATGGAAGAAGACAACTTGGCAAGCTCATCATTTTTAGATAGTTGAGTTTGGAGTTGATCATGAGACTTGATAAGGAGAGAGTGTTCACTTTCAAAGCCTTGTGAGCTTTGTCAAGTCTCTCTATCCTCATTAGTCTAGCATTGCCAACACCAAATTCAACTTTTTCCTTTTTAAGCACTTTATATTTAGCAATAGCATGATCTCTTTCCTTAATGATTTTAGCAATAATAAGATCATTTGATTCATCAAGAGATTCAAGTTTCTCCTCAAGAGACACTCGAAGCTCTTGCTCTTCCTCAAGGGCATTCATTAAGGATGCCTTTTCATCGGCATCCTCTCTCTCAATTTGACATTTCTCGAGAAATTGAGTTTCCAAGTCCTCAATGATTTCCCTACTCTTAATAGCATAAACAATGATTTCACTTAGAGGAGGGATAGCTTTGCTACCTTTGGGGAGAGCACCAAATACCATCTCACCCTTCTTTGTTATGGATTCAACATCCATAAGCGCTCCATGAGAATCTCCATCCACATCATCACAAGATGTAGAGGTTCCAAAGGTGGAGAAACCTTTGAATCCTTAGCCATAAGGCAAAAATGAGTAGTGGGCAAAGATGGTGAAGAGATACTTGAAGCACCATTGAGATCCACGTCTTGTTCCAACAAATGTTGGGATTCCTCTACATTGTTAGCCACACAAGAAATAGAGGATATGGAAGTATTGTTTTCATGGCAACAAGACAAATGAAGCATATCATCATGAGATTTAGTTAAACAACTATTACATGATATGCAAGGACTAGCAACACTAGCATGTAAAACATTTGGAGTGCTAGAAGTGTTTAAGTCCAAAGATAGATCATTGCAATGAGATAGAGATGAAGTATAGTCAATAGAATATTCACCATCAACAAAGCAATTTCTATCACCACTCACCATATCATTACCTTGTGTCAAAACACATGTTGGTGAAGTGGAAGAAGATGTGAACTCATCACGGCCGGAGGTGGAGGGAGAACAATCATCCTCAATAATATTGGACACTTCATATTTATCTTGAAGCTTGGTCCATAGCTCATGAGCGTTCCGAAAAGGCATGATTGATGCAAGAACTACATCGCTCAAAACACACATAAGACAATTAGATACACGAGTATCGAGATAAGAGTTTTCCTCATCCTCTAAAGATAACTTTTGGGAATCCTTTGGAGGAGAAAAACCCATATCTACAATTCTCTTAAAATTTGGGTTTATGTCCCTAAGAAGGTTAAGCATGCGAATTTTCCAAACATCATAATTTGTGCCATCGAATATAAGAGTGGGATCGTGCACTAATTCTCTATACGACATCTTTACTCTCTAGGCGGTAAAGCCCAAAAAGAGAGCCCAGGCTCTGATACCAATTGAAAGGACAAGGATGTCGCCTAGAGGGGGGGTGAATAGGCGATTAAAACTTTTCCGGTTTAGGCTTGATAATTGCGGAATAAAACTATGTGTTTAAATTAACAAGCCAACAACCTAAATAAACTAGGCTCACCTATGTGCACCAACAACTTATGCTAAGCAAGACAAGCAACAAGGTGATAGCAATATAGAATACTTCAAGCACGAAGGCTATCACAATGTAAAGTGCATAAGTAAAAAGCTCGGGTATAGAAATAACCGAGGCACGCGGAGACGAGGATGTATTCCCGAGTTCCTCCTTGTTAAGGGAGTACGTCTCGTTGGAGAGGTGTGAACCAACACAATGGTTCAACAACCACAAAGGTTTCACCTTCTTCTCCGATGAACCGCACCACAAAGGTTTGGTTCACCTTCCACTATCGGAATCCTTCGAGGCGGAAATCCGGAGCCTTTCAACAACGATCCGGGGCACAACCCACAACGGGATTGGGGGCTCCCGAACAGCTACAAGTGACCACACAAGGGTCCAACCACCACACGGGCGTCTAGGGTCCAAAGACCCAAGAGTAACAAGTTCACAAGCTTTCAACTTCCACGAATCCTCGTGGAGAGCACAAACCGATGCAATGAAGCAATGGCAAGAGCACAAGGCTCAAATCCTTCACTCTCGAATCCCACCACAAGCAACTAATGCTTATGGGGGGAGAAGAGAGGAAGAACAATGAAGAACACAACAAATGGAACTTCAAGATCAAGATCTACTAGGTTCCCCTCACTTAGAGGAGGAATGGATTGGATGAATATGTAGATCTAGATCTCCTCTCAATTTCACTCAAAGATATGCAAGAATCATGGGAGGGATTGAGAGGAAGGCAAGCTTTCAAAAGGTCAACAATGGAGGAGAGAGAGGGGAAAAACTTGCTCAAAAACGTGTTGTAACCGTTGGGGAAGAAGCCCCTTTAAATAGGTTCCCGAAACCAACCGTTATGTGCAGAAACTGCGAGCCCGGCATGGGAGCCGGTTTGGCCGGCCTAGAAACCGGCCAACCACCCGACCCGGCCGGTCTGGGAGCCGGTCTGGCCGGCCTGGGGGCTGGCCAGACAGACAAGACCGATAAAAGTGCAATATCTTTTTCATCCGGACTCCGATTTCGATGATCTTGGGCTCGTTGGAATCGTAACGAAGAGCTTTACAAGATCATGCAGAGAAACATCATAGTCCAACAATGGAGGATAAAACCAAATGGGGAAAGGTTGGACCTCTCGATAAAAGAACAACCGATAAAACCTCCAAACCAAAACCGCAATATGTTTCTCATCCGGACTCCGTTTTCTATAATCTTGGGCTTGTTAGAATACTCACAAGCTCTACAAGATCATGCATATACACATCATAGTCTATCATGTGAGGAGGAAACCAAAGTAGAGAGTTTGACCTCTCTTAGAAAAGACAAACCGGTAAAACCTCGAACATCAAAAACGCAATAAGATATACAAATGAAATTCATTTTTGATGAACTAGAGCTTGGTATGGAGATGAACACAAGATCTAAATTCTCACATGGATAAAAGCCAAATAAAAACCAAGAAAGATGATATGCCAAAAATGCAAAGGTTTGAGCTCTCCACAAAGATGCGATCAAGTTACTCACTTGAGAGCCCCTCTTGATAGTACGCCGTCTATCCTATAACCCGGTCTCCCACTAACACCGTGAGACCGGTAAAATAGAAAACCTATCAAGATCATACCTTTGCCTTGCGCATTCCACTTGAGCTCGATGATGACGATCTTGACTCTCTCAAGTTGGAACACCTTTCTTGATTGTGCTTGCTAGCACATGCTTGATGAAGACTTCTCCAAATACTCCCCCATACACCATTATGGGAGAGCCTTGCTATACTCCGTCTTCATGAATCCACTTGCACTTCATCTTCTTATCTTGATATAGATGATGGCTTGGAGATAAACATGAAGTTCACTCAATCTTCTTTTCCAAGCCATGCTTGCAATAAGCTCAACTCTTCACATGACCATTCTTCATATAAACACTTGGATGGAACCTTGGTCATCATGTAATCTTCTAGAGTCCAACACATGAACTCCAATCTTTTCCTATGGACAAGATCTACAAGTATATCTCAATGCAAACATTAGTCCATAAGGATTGTCATTAATTACCAAAACCACGCATGGGGCAACACATGCACTTTCAATCTCCCCCATTTTGGTAATTGATGACAATCCCTTTTACGAGGGTTTATATAATGAATTAAGCAACCATGCAACACAATAAGCAAGGATGCAAGAGAACAAAGAACAAAACCATATTCCCTTAAACCCTCTAAATCTCTCCCCCATTGGCATCGATTGCCGAAATGGGTGAAAAATTATGAAGGCCAATATAATAAGAGCTCCCCCATAAAGTGTGCATTTCTCATGATATGAGTGAAATCAAATGCACATATCCAATGACGAATAGATGAAGGGAGATCAAACTATATCAAGGATCCAATCAAAAGAGAAAGATACTTCGAAGAAAGAAGCAAGCAATCAAAAGGATCCAAAAACAATGTTCTAAACAAGAAGTGGGAACTCCCCAAGGTACGTGCACAAAGTAGGATTTGCAAAGCAATATGGAGTGCACAACATGGAATCCTCACTCCCTCTTAGAAGATGTTGAACACAAACAAGTGCAAGAAGGCATAAAGATAGAAAAGAAGCAAAACAACTTGCAACAAGGAAATGTTGAGCAACAAGAGAAAGAAGTGACAAATAAAGACTTGCTCAACCGAAAAGAGATGGGTGTGACATGGAGAGACATTTTAGGAGACTAATGCAAGGATAAGCAATAGCATTATCATAGTATTTCAACATAAGAGGCACATAGTGCATATCATGTCTTTCCAATAAACACAACCCAAAGAATAGATCCACAAGCTTATTAAGATGCAAACAAAATACCAAGTGAAAAACAAAGCTTGTGCCTTTTAGAACCACCAAAGAATCAAAAGCAATAAAAGGTGGTCACTAACAAAATGGAATACCAAATAAAGATGTAACTACTCTCATGTGTATAAGTTTCTAAGTAGACATCAATCATGAAGATATAGTCCACAAAGAAACATGCACACACAAAATAGATACTATGGAGAAGAACATGATATCCAAGTGGAAGTCATATATATACCAATAAGATCATTGCTTAAAAGCATAGCACAAAGCTCAATTTTATCTTAGAAGGATATAGATGAACTTCCAACACAATCTCATCATAGCATCAAAAATATCCACAAGGGAAAAATAGTTGGGATGCTCCGAGAAAGATAACAAGTATCGCAAAGGCAAATGATTTTGCAAATTCATCAATATTGCATATGAGAGACTTTGAGAAGAAGTGCTAGATTAACATATTTGGGATTGGTGAATCATAAAATGATTATATATATTCCCTTGATATGTAATCATCCCGGCTTGCTCACATTTGCAATAAAAAGTTGTTTTGCAAGAACCATGAATTGCAACAAAAGAGATTCATGCCAAGATACAACCTACACAAGGTTGAAAGCTAGAAAGTATGCATGAGGTAGATACTTGTTACCGAGATAGCATTGGTGATGTAGAAGATAAGAGTTCACGATCATCCGAGCTTGGCTCCAATAAGCACATGGTGATAACACCTTCCTTGTAAATGAGACAAGCTCCAATGCATCTCCAATGTACCTAAAACAAATTCAAGTACAAAATGGTCCCAAACTATTGGGCCCAAAGTAGTTAGAGCAACTACAATACATAGGACAAACTCCACATAAATATGTGCATATTGATATGAAATTGAATTTCATGCACATCTTAGCCATTTAGGATTTGATGGAGTTTATCCTATATATTGGATCAACGAAAGTAAGCATGCCATAAGATATACATATAGTAAATATGCATGCACAAGACTTTCAAGAACCAAACGAGATACAATTTGGACAAAACACCAATTAAACCAAGAAAGCACACACAAGTGTGACAAGAAAAGAATTGTCCAAATTATATCAAAAACCCAAATCAACACATGATTGAAGATACCACTTTGAAAAGATGCCAAATGAAAGTAAGATACCAATTGATGAAAATACATCAAGGAATAAACCAAACCCTCTACACTTCTCATGATGGCACAAAGTACCAAGACGAAAATGTTTGTCTTCCAAAGAGACACGTCATCGGGATCAAATACCAATTGAAGACAACTAATGTTCAAAAGCATATAGGATTGCTCCCCCAAGATTGTGCATTATTTATGATCTTGCATTTGAATACAAAATGCACACAAATGGGATCATCACTCTCCATACATATTATTCAAACACTAGTCATGTTCAAGGAAAGCAATAGACAAAACCAATTTAAAGAATGATGTTCTACTCAATGTAGGATAGCTTCCCAAGAATAGTGCATTATCAAGAAGTATGACTTTTGAATGTAAATGCACAAGAATTGGATCATTGCTTTTCCTAACTCAAGAAAGCATAAAAAAATTTTGAGTAGAGCAACAAGGATCCAAAAGATACAAGGAAGACAAGAGAGTTAGATCAAACAAATCCTTGGCAATAAAATAAGGCAATTCAAAGCAAGAGCCAAAGTGAAGATGGTCTACAAATTTCACCACAATATGAGTATCACTTGTCATGGACAAGGAGTATATAGAGATATTTCTCGGTGGTATATAGGAATGATATTGAAGACCAATTCACAACAAATAAGCATATGGCAAAAGATAAGATTTAAAGGCCAAAGCTTAAATAGATAGATATTCTTGATAGCTTCAAGTATTCACGCGATCATGCAAAGCCACTACAAAGAGTAGCTTGAAGCAATCGTTTCCCAAAAATATATGCGAACATATTTGGGAAACCGTACCAAGAACATCCACAAACAAGATCCAAAAGATGAAACAAAATCATTTTAGCAAAATGGAACTTGTTTGAGCAACATGCCACATAGGAATAAGATTATAACAAATCAATTCTAGGTGGCAATACCTCACATGTTCACATTTTCTAGGTTTGTAATATGCACAAGCTTATTACTCCCCCATAATGTGATAATCCAAATTCTTAACAAGAGGCAAAAAAACCAACTAGAGATAATTAATGGACATTATAGAATTTGAATTTCTCATGAGAATGACATACCACATAGAGAATAGATAATATTGATATATCATCACTAAGTGGTATTCCTCATGTATACACATTTTAGGATTGTGAAGTGCACGAAGCATATCACTCCCCAAAATGGATAGTCCATTAATCTCTCAAAGAGAGCCAACAAGATAAGATATCAAATAAAAGCAATAAGGCTCAACACAAGTAAATGGTGTGCAAACCAACATACACATACTTGATTACTCAAGATAAGTAAGTAGAGAGCACAACACATACAAACACTAGCAAGGTACAAAACCTAACACATGCAAGGGTGCAAGCAACTTTCAATGTATATATGATTTAAATAAAAGTTACCGCAAGGAGGAACATTGGATATGAGATAGAACAATATAATCCAAATGACTTGGCTTGAGATAATATAATTGATGAAGATCCCTTAATTCTTCATGATGTAGCCAAGTCTCCAATGCCCTCCAACAACACCTATTGATCAAGTTTTAGCTTGTTGGTCCCCAACCAAGTTGGGTCCTAAGAGGTTAGTCACAATAGGTTTGGCAACCCAAATGGTTCTTTTCTTGACACCACTTTGAGTACCAACATATTTGGCAAACACATTGCCAACCTTATCCTTCCGAAGAGAATAATCATCATCAATAATAATGGGGTTGGATAAGGTACCATTTGTGCATGAAGAAGCAACGTGACCCTTCTCACGGCATAGGTAGCAACATCTACTTCCTCCTCTCTTCTTAGTTGGAGTCTTGACTTGAGGAGGGGTAGCTTGATTCTTCTTGGGAAGAGGCCGTTCTTCAACTTGAGGAACTTGAGTTTGAACTTGAGGCTTCTTCCCTTGTTGCTTCTCACTAAGAGCTTCTTCTTCAAAGGGCAAGATCTAACATGGTGCCCTTCAACTTTGCACTTGAAGCAAACAATCTTGGCCGAATCTTTAACTTGTTCTTGGCCCTTTTCTTCTTGTTGAACTTGGACTTGTTCTTGATATTGGAGTTGAATCCAAGTCCACTCTTGTCATTGGGGCGTCTTTGAACACTCAACATATTGTCAAGTGTAGAATCCCCAACATGACGCTTTTCCAAGTCTTTCTTCAAAGAAGTGACTTGGGCCTTGAGCTCATTTAATTCCTCTACATGGTTAGTATCAACAAAAACACTAGAGGAAGTAGAAGCTTCATTGTTAGAGCAACAAGGCAAGGAAAGTAATTCATCACAAGATGTAGCAACATTGTGAGTGGATGAATTACTAGGACTAGCACATGGCAATAAGCATTTTAGTCGAAGTTGTGCCTTTGTCCACATGAGGCTCACAAGATGTTACCTTTGTAATAGCCTCATGAGCTAACTTTAGCCTAGCATGGATGCTAGAAGATCATCATTAGAGCTAGAAGCTTTTCATGACTTTCTTCCAATTTCCCATACTTGCTAGTTAGCAACTCAAGTTGAGCCCTTAGCTCAACATTCTCCTTCAAAATAGATGCTTCACAAGAAGTGGAGTTAGTAGCACAAGCATCATTAACATTAGAAATGGAAGAAGACAACTTGGCAAGCTCATCATTTTTAGATAGTTGAGTTTGGAGTTGATCATGAGACTTGATAAGGAGAGAGTGTTCACTTTCTAAAGCCTTGTGGCTTTGTCAAGTCTCTCTATATCCTCAATTAGTCTAGCATTGCCAACACCAAATTCAACTTTTTCCTTTTTAAGCACTTTATATTTAGCAATAGCATGATCTCTTTCCTTAATGATTTTAGCAATAATAAGATCATTTGATTCATCAAGAGATTCAAGTTTCTCCTCAAGAGACACTCGAAGCTCTTGCTCTTCCTCAAGGGCATTCATTAAGGATGCCTTTTCATCGGCATCCTCTCTCTCAATTTGACATTTCTCGAGAAATTGAGTTTCCAAGTCCTCAATGATTTCCCTACTCTTAATAGCATAAACAATGATTTCACTTAGAGGAGGGATAGCTTTGCTACCTTTGGGGAGAGCACCAAATACCATCTCACCCTTCTTTGTTATGGATTCAACATCCATAAGCGCTCCATGAGAATCCCATCCACATCATCACAAGATGTAGAGGTTCCAAAGGTGGAGAAACCTTTGAATCCTTAGCCATAAGGCAAAAATGAGTAGTGGGCAAAGATGGTGAAGAGATACTTGAAGCACCATTGAGATCCACGTCTTGTTCCAACAAATGTTGGGATTCCTCTACATTGTTAGCCACACAAGAAATAGAGGATATGGAAGTATTGTTTTCATGGCAACAAGACAATGAAGCATATCATCATGAGATTTAGTTAAACAACTATTACATGATATGCAAGGACTAGCAACACTAGCATGTAAAACATTTGGAGTGCTAGAAGTGTTTAAGTCCAAAGATAGATCATTGCAATGAGATAGAGATGAAGTATAGTCAATAGAATATTCACCATCAACAAAGCAATTTCTATCACCACTCACCATATCATTACCTTGTGTCAAAACACATGTTGGTGAAGTGGAAGAAGATGTGAACTCATCACGGCCGGAGGTGGAGGGAGAACAATCATCCTCAATAATATTGGACACTTCATATTTATCTTGAAGCTTGGTCCATAGCTCATGAGCGTTCCGAAAAGGCATGATTGATGCAAGAACTACATCGCTCAAAACACACATAAGACAATTAGATACACGAGTATCGAGATAAGAGTTTTCCTCATCCTCTAAAGATAACTTTTGGGAATCCTTTGGAGGAGAAAAACCCATATCTACAATTCTCTTAAAATTTGGGTTTATGTCCCTAAGAAGGTTAAGCATGCGAATTTTCCAAACATCATAATTTGTGCCATCGAATATAAGAGTGGGATCGTGCACTAATTCTCTATACGACATCTTTACTCTCTAGGCGGTAAAGCCCAAAAAGAGAGCCCAGGCTCTGATACCAATTGAAAGGACAAGGATGTCGCCTAGAGGGGGGGTGAATAGGCGATTAAAACTTTTCCGGTTTAGGCTTGATAATTGCGGAATAAAACTATGTGTTTAAATTAACAAGCCAACAACCTAAATAAACTAGGCTCACCTATGTGCACCAACAACTTATGCTAAGCAAGACAAGCAACAAGGTGATAGCAATATAGAATACTTCAAGCACGAAGGCTATCACAATGTAAAGTGCATAAGTAAAAAGCTCGGGTATAGAAATAACCGAGGCACGCGGAGACGAGGATGTATTCCCGAGTTCCTCCTTGTTAAGGGAGTACGTCTCGTTGGAGAGGTGTGAACCAACACAATGGTTCAACAACCACAAAGGTTTCACCTTCTTCTCCGATGAACCGCACCACAAAGGTTTGGTTCACCTTCCACTATCGGAATCCTTCGAGGCGGAAATCCGGAGCCTTTCAACAACGATCCGGGGCACAACCCACAACGGGATTGGGGGCTCCCGAACAGCTACAAGTGACCACACAAGGGTCTCAACCACCACACGGGCGTCTAGGGTCCAAAGACCCAAGAGTAACAAGTTCACAAGCTTTCAACTTCCACGAATCCTCGTGGAGAGCACAAACCGATGCAATGAAGCAATGGCAAGAGCACAAGGCTCAAATCCTTCACTCTCGAATCCCACCACAAGCAACTAATGCTTATGGGGGGAGAAGAGAGGAAGAACAAGAAGAACACAACAAATGGAACTTCAAGATCAAGATCTACTAGGTTCCCCTCACTTAGAGGAGGAATGGATTGGATGAATATGTAGATCTAGATCTCCTCTCAATTTCCCTCAAAGATATGCAAGAATCATGGGAGGGATTGAGAGGAAGGCAAGCTTTCAAAAGGTCAACAATGGAGGAGAGAGAGGGGAAAAACTTGCTCAAAACGTGTTGTAACCGTTGGGGAAGAAGCCCCTTTAAATAGGTTCCCGAAACCAACCGTTATGCCCAGAAACTGCGAGCCCGGCCTGGGAGCCGGTTTGGCCGGCCTAGAAACCGGCCAACCACCCGACCCGGCCGGTCTGGGAGCCGGTCTGGCCGGCCTGGGGGCTGGCCAGACAGACAAGACCGATAAAAGTGCAATATCTTTTTCATCCGGACTCCGATTTCGATGATCTTGGGCTCGTTGGAATCGTAACGAAGAGCTTTACAAGATCATGCAGAGAAACATCATAGTCCAACAATGGAGGATAAAACCAAATGGGGAAAGGTTGGACCTCTCGATAAAAGAACAACCGATAAAACCTCCAAACCAAAACCGCAATATGTTTCTCATCCGGACTCCGTTTTCTATAATCTTGGGCTTGTTAGAATACTCACAAGCTCTACAAGATCATGCATATACACATCATAGTCCATCATGTGAGGAGGAAACCAAAGTAGAGAGTTTGACCTCTCTTAGAAAAGAAAACCGGTAAAACCTCGAACATCAAAAACGCAATAAGATATACAAATGAAATTCATTTTTGATGAACTAGAGCTTGGTATGGAGATGAACACAAGCTCTAAATTCTCACATGGATAAAAGCCAAATAAAAACCAAGAAAGATGATATGCCAAAAATGCAAAGGTTTGAGCTCTCCACAAAGATGCGATCAAGTTACTCACTTGAGAGCCCCTCTTGATAGTACGCCGTCTATCCTATAACCCGGTCTCCCACTAACACGTGAGACCGGTAAAATAGAAAACCTATCAAGATCATACCTTTGCCTTGCGCATTCCACTTGAGCTCGATGATGACGATCTTGACTCTCTCAAGTTGGAACACCTTTCTTGATTGTGCTTGCTAGCACATGCTTGATGAAGACTTCTCCAAATACTCCCCCATACACCATTATGGGAGAGCCTTGCTATACTCCGTCTTCATGAATCCACTTGCACTTCATCTTCTTATCTTGATATAGATGATGGCTTGGAGATAAACATGAAGTTCACTCAATCTTCTTTTCCAAGCCATGCTTGCAATAAGCTCAACTCTTCACATGACCATTCTTCATATAAACACTTGGATGGAACCTTGGTCATCATGTAATCTTCTAGAGTCCAACACATGAACTCCAATCTTTTCCTATGGACAAGATCTACAAGTATATCTCAATGCAAATATTAGTCCATAAGGATTGTCGTTAATTACCAAAACCACGCATGGGGCAACACATGCACTTTCAATCTCCCCCATTTTGGTAATTGATGACAATCCCTTTTACGAGGGTTTATATAATGAATTAAGCAACCATGCAACACAATAAGCAAGGATGCAAGAGAACAAAGAACAAAACCATATTCCCTTAAACCCTCTAAATCTCTCCCCCATTGGCATCGATTGCCGAAATGGGTGAAAAATTATGGAGGCCAATATAATAAGAGCTCCCCCATAAAGTGTGCATTTCTCATGATATGAGTGAAATCAAATGCACATATCCAATGACGAATAGATGAAAGGAGATCAAACTATATCAAGGATCCAATCAAAAGAGAAAGATACTTCGAAGAAAGAAGCAAGCAATCAAAAGGATCCAAAAACAATGTTGAGAGTTATGAAGTAAGTCCTAGTTTGTTGAACTTGATAACTAGGGAACAATTTGGTGGTAGTGCTATGGAGGATGCCTCTATGCATCTTCATGATTTTGTTGAAATATGTGACATGCAAAAGTTTAAAAATGTGGAAAGTGATATCCTAAAACTGAAGTTATTTCCTTTTTCACTTAGAGGAAAAGCTAAAGAGTGGTTGCATTCCTTGCCATCTGGTAGTATTAATTCTTGGGATGATCTAAAAGAAGCTTTCATTAAGAAATATTATCCTCCTGTTAAAATTTTGCAAAATAGAATCAACATCCTTTCTTTTAGGCAAAATGAAAATGAACATGTTGCTATGGCTTGGGATAGGATAAAACTTATGCTTAGAACTTGTCCCTCACATGGAGTTAATGAATGGACCATATTACACTCTTTCTACAATGGTTTAAACTACATGTCTAGAAACATACTTGATTCTGCTGCTGGAGGTGCTTTTATGGGTAAGACTATAGTAGAAGCTAAAAATATATTGGAAAGCATTTTACAAAACTATAGTCAATGGCATACTGATAGGGCACCTAATCCTTCTAAGAAAGTGAACTCTATTGAAGAAACTAATGATTTGTCATCTAAAATGGATACTATTCTTGCTTTGCTTAATAAACCTAGTGTTGAAAATGTTCCTTTGCAAGAACTAGTTGGTAACAATTCTGAAAATATTGATGTCAACTTCATTAGGAACTATGGTAATAATGGGTATGGTAACAACAATTATAACTCTTATAATAAACCCCCATATGTGCCAAATAAATATGCTTCTAGTGGTAATGTTTCTAGTGACTTGGAAAACACCATTAGATCTTTCATATCTACCCAAAAAGAGCTTAATAAGGAATTTATCTCTAAGTTTGAAAAACAAGATGCTTTGTTTGAAAGGGTAGATCAGCTTACTAAGAAAGTCTCATCATTAAAGAGCATCATTACAGCCAAAAAACATGAGGAAACAATAAAATATTGCCAAGAGGTTATCAATAAGTCTTGGGAACACATTCATGAGCAAGAGAGAGTTGCTAAAGAATCTATTGGGGTAATGAAAGAGGTTGAAGTTGAGGAAGTTAAAATGCTTAGTGAAGTCAAGGATACTTTGCTTGACTTAGAAAATTGTAGCTTGCATGAATTAATATCTATCTTACAAAAATTTGCAAGTGATCCTTCCATCAACACTAACCGAGCAGGTTTTGGTTCTTATATTGCTAATCATGTCTTGAAAGAAAAGATTGCTAGGTACAACCAAGAGGCTATGATACCACCTAAGCTTGGGATATGTGGATACCTAAAGTACTAGTAACTATTGGAAAAGAGACACACCATGCCATACTTGATCTAGGATCTAGTGTCTCTGTTTTATCTAAAGAACTATATGAAGTGCTTGAATTGAAAAATCTTGAAAAATGCTCTATTGAACTAGCACTTGCTAATGACTCTATTAAACATGCTTTGGGAAAAGTAAGTGATGTTATGGTAGAGTTACATATGACTTTTGTGCCTGTGGATTTTCTAATCATGGACATGGGGAGTAAAACCTCTAGTCCTATTATTCTTGGAAGACCTTTTCTTCGTACCACAGTGCTATCATTGATTCAAAGGAAGGGAATGTAAAGTTTCAGTTTCCACACAAGAAGTGCATGGAACACTTTACAAGGAAGAGGGAACCACCAAAGTTCAAGCTCCCTCATGAGCTTCGTCCACAATAAAACAACAAGTAAGAAGCCTAACTATATGGCTATAAAGAAAGCGCTTTGCGGGAGGCAACCCGGTTATTTTTGTGTGTGATTTTTCTTTGTGTCCTCTTGCTATAACAAGAGATTTTGTGTCTAGTTAGGTTCTGGAGTTTTCAATAAAGTGCCAAGTTTTACCCTTTTTGGTTTGAAAAAGTTGCTTATAGCGTTCGGAGATTTTATTCCTCCACGAGTCAGTGCACGGTATGATTTTTAATTCTTATCTGTAACTCCGAATGAGCTCATATTTGAACTGTAGTTGCAACTTTTCATCCTCTGTATGCATGAATTGTTTCGGAATTGTTCGACAAAGTTTGGTAGGGTAGAAAAATACGTTTTGTTGCTGCTGTTTTTCTAGAAAGATTCTGTCCCATTTTGTTTGATGCATGCTTTGAACTTTTAAGTTGAATCTTTTTGATCCAATTGAGTTTATGAGTAGGCATACAACATTATATACTTTCTGGACATTCATATGAATTTTTTGTTCAAGGATTATATGCAGTAAGAAACCTATTTGTTTATCACTATTAATGCACCCCACAGAAAAGAAATGGGAGAAACGGTGTTTTGAAGTTTTTTCACAGGGATTGGAGGAGATGCACCAAGAGCTATCCAAGGATGGTGAAGACCATAAGCTTGGGGATGTGAAGACAACCCCACTGGACCTACACACTCTCGGTTTGCACACGTCCAACTTCTGTTTTTCGATCGAAACACTTTATCGCATAAACTTGGAGCGTCGTTGACATGGGTATACATATCGGGTACCCTACCATGAGGGTACCTGGTGCACGTGACGATTAAGGCCCAATATCGAAGAGCCTACTCGAAGCCCAAGACAAGAGGCCCAAGAAGATGGAGTACCCTCCAAGATTAGACATAGGCATAGTCGGTTTAGGCTTTCCTTATGTGTAAACTAGGTCGGTTACAAACTCCCGAGACCCAGCCTATTTAAAGGCTGGGAGGGGTACCGATCTGGGACCAAGCCATACACGAACCACCAAAGCTCTTGCGAGATCATCAACTCGCCGGAGCTCCCCTGTAATCGCATAATCCACAATCAATACCAGACAAGCAGGAAGTAGGGTCTTTACCTCCACCCGAGGGGCCTGAACCTGGGTAAATCTTTGCCTCTGCTTGTCAGCCGACGAAACTACCAGTACTACCACGTTCTCTCCCCATAATCTCAACCCTAGGTCCTTAACCATGGGATTTGATGAGGGTACACCTCGTCAATTGGCGCCGTCTGTGGGAAAGAATAGTGCTGGACTCGCGGTTTCTTCGGTTCCATCGGAAAACGGCGACTCGCCGATCGGATCTACAAACGGCAACTCGCCGGCTGCATCGACAAACCAGAACTCGCCGACTCAGGCGGCACACGGCAACTCGCCGGCTCACTCGACAAACGGCAACACGCCAGCTTCACCCGCAAAAAGCACATCGGATCCTCTGATGGATTTCGAGCCACACTCGCCAGGATTCCAGGAGGCCTTCTCCGATCTCGAGTCAGGTTTGGGTTTAACCGTTGGTTCGTTCAATTTTTTCGTCAACAAGCTTGGTGTGCAGGACTTGACGGATCCACGCCAACTCGCGACTTTCGCACCCGAGGCTCCATCGGCTGCGGCTCCTTCGACTGCGGATCTTTCCACTGCGTCCATACCATCATCGACCCTCCAAGCTTGTTCGTCTGCAACAACCATGTCCACACGAGAGATGCGCGAGCTCATTGAAGAGCTCCAGGGCGAGGAGGCCGAATCAGCATACCGCACAAACGATCCCGAGCTGGATCTCCCACTCGAGGATAGTTTCGACTGCGGGATCTCCCTCAGCGACTTCGACGACCTCGAAACTCATATCGACAACCACGTCGACTCCGAGATCTGCGCCAACAACAACCTCGACTTCGAGACTCATAACAACCTCGCCGACGCCGAGATGGGCATAGGCGACGAAGACGTCGACTGCGAGATCCGTCCAGACGAACCACTCGATGAACATACAGGCTCAGACATGAGCCTCGATGAAGATGTCGAGTCCATGACGGGACTCGAAAGTACATACATATGCCCTCGGGTCATACCCCAACAGGTCTATGTGGCCATCGCCGCAGAAACATCAGAAACTGCGGCCAGTCGCAGGCCTACAGAATTCCCGTGCACAGTCACTATGCCGGACGGAGCCACAACCCTCACAATCACTGCTGAGATGGCAGCAAAAGCAGATAAAGTTATCAAGGAGTGCACAATGATGCCAGCAGACGCAACACAAGAAGAGATGTTGACCTTCCAGTACTTCAACTGGCAGGAGTCACTTCGACTGAAGCAGATAAGAGCCACACTCGAAGAACGCAAAAAGCAAGCTAGCTTGTCGAGTGTGCGCAGAAGACAGCTCTCCCTGAGCTCCACCGGGCGAGCAGACACAGGACGCAGATCAAGGTTGTCACACCTCTCGCCAGGCGAGAAGGCGGCACTCACCCGCAACTTAGGCAACTCCTTCATGACATACGACGAGGAAGGACTGCCGGTGCCCAAAACAGCAGCAGGTGCTCTCTACACCGCTGCAGCATACCTGGAGGCAATCAAGCCCCCAGCGGATGACCCCAACGCAAAACTACACCGCCAACAGATCAAATCACTCGCCTTAGCTGCAAAGGCCATACGCCAAGTTCCAAGAACTCCAGGTGGGAGTCGAGACCGTGCCCTAGTCGACGCGCCTCGGGAAGAGCATAATCACAGTGGTCGTCGCCACCACTCGAAGGAAAGAAGCGGCTCGCGAAGGCGCAGGTCCAGGAGCAGATCACGCAGATCTTACAGTAGCGACTCATACTCTGATCGAGAGCCTGAGCCACATGGAGCTCTGTGCTTCACTCGACGCGTCCGCGAGACACGGATGCCCAAAGGATTCAAACTCACATCCGAACAGCCCAAGTACACGGGTCGACAGGAACCTTCCGGGTGGCTGGAAGATTACAGGCTGGCAGTTGCGTGCCAGCGGGGCACCAACACTACAGCCATGCAGTACATACGACTCATGCTCGAAGGCACAGCTCGCGACTGGCTCAAGGCCCTACCTCCATCAACATACGACTCGTGGGATCACTTCCGCAGGGATTTCGTCAAAAACTTCGAGCCTCTATGTGAGCGCCCGAAAACATTCGAGGAGCTGCGGGCCTGCGTTCAGCGTTCAGACGAAACGTTGAGGTCATACATCAGACGATGGACTGAGATACGTAACTCAGTTGGAGTGGTTTCAGAAGATATGGCCATGGATGTTTTCGTCATGGGCCTCGCCAGGCGAGACCTCAAAGAAGCACTTGGCCGCCAAAAGCCAAAATCTGTAGCCCACCTCTGCAGATCGCGACTGAGTGGGCAGATGGAGAGGATATGGCACGCACCACACGCGGGTCCTCACCCCGTGACAAACATGAGAATAGCAGTCGAAGCCATAGAGACTCGTACAGAGACGACCGAAGGCGCAAACGTTCAAAACGTCATTACGACGACAGACCCGAATTCATGGCGGCTGGGTTCTCCACACCCCGCAATGATCAGGACAGAAGCGACCGACGGTCGGAAGAGCGAGACAGTCGAGACGACGGCGAGACAGTCGAGATGATCGGCGAACAGTCGAGATGATCGTCGCGAGGCCAACGCAGTGACAGCTACAAGAGGAAGGATTGGCGCAAGTCACGGGCACAATCTGAGCGATCATTCGAAGAAAAGATGGACGCTGATTGCAGATTCCACCTGTACAAGGGGGACGATGGAAAACTGCGATCCAACCACTCGATGAGAAACTGCAGGGAGTTCGACCAAATGGCGACTGATTACGTAAATCGCAGAAAGGCAGCAGCCGCACAAGCACCTGCACCCGTGCCTCAGCCAAACAACGTGCCTGTTCTGATGGCACCACCTCCACCACCACAGCCTGCCCCAGGCGGAAATCTCGCGGGTGCCATACAGCCCGTGCCTCGGGTGGACGAACCACAGTACCCTCCGCCCCAAGGGCAGATGTACATGATACAGAAAGGTCGACCTTCCAACAGGGAGCAAAAACTTCGCACTCGACAGGTAAACATGGCGGTCATGTCACCTCCTGCGGTAACAGAATACTTGAAGGGATCCGATACTGCAATAAGCTTCAGCAAAGAGGACCACCCTCCATCGGTTGTTCGACCAGGGCACTCTGCTCTGGTACTCGACGCGCAAATTGGAGGCTACGCCATGTCCAAGGTCTTCATGGATGGTGGGAGCGGCATAAACATCATCTTCGCAGATACGCTCCGCAAAATGAACAGGTCAGTCGAAAACCTGCCAAGATCTCAAATACCTTCCACGGTATCGTTCCAGGGAAAGCAATAAGCCCAGAGGGCACCATACAACTCGACGTAACGTTCGGGGACAAGCACCACTTCAGGACAGAGTCGATTGAGTTCGAAGTGGTCGACTGGAATCACAATACCATGCTATACTTGGACGCCCGACGTTCGCTCGATTCATGGCGGTGCCACATTACGCATACCTCCAGCTGAAATGCCTGGACCAAAAGGAGTAATCACAGTCAAGGGGAACTTCCAAAAGTCTGACTCTTGCGACCGAGAATTCAGCAAAATCTCTGAGATGTTTGGCATGGAAGCAACACTCGCGATCTAGCGGTCTCCAACGATCGAACACTTATGCCAGAGCACAAAAAGGTGGCAGTCGACAGAGCATTCAGTGCCACCAACGACACAAGATCGCATCAGGTGCACCCGACTGACCCGACCAAGACAGTCAATGTCTCGTCGAGTCTGCCTATCGCATAGGAAAGCGCGCTCGTCGAATTCCTCCGTGAGAACTGGGATATATTTGCATGGTGTCCAGCAGACATGCCAGGTATTCCCAGGGAATTCGCCGAGCACTCTCTCCAGCTACTTCCAGGTGCTAAACCAGTCAAGCAAACAATGCGCCGCATATCCGGCCCAAAAAGAACTGCAGTCGAAGCCGAAGTCGACAGGCTACTCGCAGCAGGATTCATCAGAGAGATCAAGAAATCACAATGGGTGGCCAACCCCGTACTTGTAGAAAGAAGCATACAGACATCCTGCGGATGTGTGTAGATTTTACAGCACTCAATAAGTGCTGTCCAAAGGATCACTTTCCACTACCTCGAATCGACCAGATCGTCGACTCCACCGCCGGGTGCGCTCGCTTGTCCTTCCTGGATGCTTACTCGGGTTACCACCAGATAAGGATGAAGGAAGAGGATGAAGAAAAAACGGCGTTCATAACCCCACTCGGGGTCTACTGCTACACCACAATGCCTTTCGGGCTCAAAACGCAGGCGCAACCTATCAGCGCATGATGCAAGATTGCCTCAAGAAGCAGATTGGGCGAAACGTCCAGGTCTATGTAGATGACATCGTCATCACCACAAGAGAAGAAAGCACGCTACTCGATGACTTGCGGAGACATTCGCAAACCTCAAACGCTTCCACATCAAGCTCAACCCGAAGAAGTGCACGTTCGGCGTGCCAGCCGGGCAACTCCTCGGGTATCTAGTCTCAGCTCGAGGAATCGAGGCGGACCCGGAGAAAATACAGGCCATCTTGACGATGCAAAGGCCTTCAAAGCTCCACGACGTGCAAAAGTTGGCGGGTAGAGTAGCAGCACTCAGTCGATTCATCAGCAAGCTAGGCGAAAAAGCACTCCCGTTCTATCGACTGATGAAGAAGGCAGATAAGTTCGAGTGGACGCCAGAAGCCGAAGCAGCCTTCACGGACCTCAAGCGAGTCCTCACAAGCCCTCCAATCCTCGTAGCACCAAGGGAACGCGAGCCACTATACCTATATGTCTCTGCAACTAATAGGGTGGTGAGCACTGTTCTGTGGTCGAACGCAGAGAGGAGGGACACGCCCAAAGCATACAACGTCCAGTCTATTACTTGAGTGAAGTGCTCTCCACATCAAAGCAGCGGTACCCGCACTATCAGAAGCTGGCATACGCCGTGTTCATGTCCTCAAGGAAGCTGACGCATTACTTCTCCGAGCACCCGATCACTGTAATCAGCACTTCAGGGATCGGGGACATCCTCACAAACCCCAATGCAACTGGGCGAGTAGCAAAATGGCTCATCGAGCTAGCACCAAGAGACATCAAGTATGATTACCCGAAGGCCATCAAAGCACAAGTTTTACCCGACTTCCACACCGAGTGGATTGAAGCTCAGCTCCCAGGAGCACCAGATGTGTCCAATTCCTGGACCATGTACTTCGATGGCTCGAAGAAAAACGAAGGCGCAGGCGCAGGTGTCATCCTCATATCACCAAAAGGCGACAAGCTCCGCTACATCCTACAAATGGGTTCGAGTTCCCATCCAATAACGAAGCAGAATATGAGGCTCTGATCCATGGCATGAGGATGGCCAAAGCCTCGGGTGCACTCGACTGATGATCTACGGCGACTCGAATTGGTGGTGCAGCAAACAATGAAGGCTTGTGACGCAATCGCAGATAACATGATCGCCTACCGTGACTGTACAACATCATGGAGGGCAGCTTCGAAGGCTGCGAGTTGCGGCACATAGGGCGTGAAAGCAATGAAGAAGCAGATAAGTTAGCCAACATTGGTGCGACCAAAGCACCAGTGCCACCTGGTGTCTTTTCGAGCGCATAGAGCACAGATCAATCAAAAAGAAGCGACAACTCCTGCACCAGCCGCACCAGCCAAGAGCAAAACACCTAGCACAGAGGACCCACCAGTCGAGGTACTCCTCATCGAGCCAACTTGGACTCAACCCTTCCTCGCATACATACTCCGCGGCGAGGTACCCGAAGACTTCACAGAGTCAAGACGCGTCACTCGACGATCTAAAGCATACACTGTCATCAACGGTGAACTTTACAAACGCAGCATATCAGGTATGTTCCAGCGTTGCATAGCATTTGAAGATGGCCAAGCCATCCTTCGTGATATTCATGCAGGTACTTGCGGGCATCACGCCAGCAGTCGATCACTCGTAGCCAAAGCCTTTCGCGCAGGCTTCTACTGGCCCACAGCACTCAAAGACGCGGAGGACATAGTCAAAAGGTGCATCGGCTGCCAAAAATTCGCCACAAAGCACGCACCCGCATCGGCGTTGAAGACAATACCATTGGCCTGGCCTTTCGCCCAGTGGGGGCTCGATATGGTTGGGCCACTCAAAAAATCCTCCCATGGAGGGCATACTCACCTTCTGGTGGCGGTCGACAAGTTCACCAAGTGGATTGAAGCAGTACCCATCACAAGTTCGACTGCCACTACAGCAGTCAATTTCATAAAATCCATCATATACCGCTTTGGTGTGCCAAGCAGCATCATCACTGACAACGGTACAAACTTCACGGCTGAGGATTCAAATCCTTCTGCAAAGAGCAAGATATCACGCTCAATTATGCATCTGTGGCGCACCCGCAATCAAACGGCCAAGTCGAAAAGGCCAATGGGCTTGTGACGAGTGGAATCAAGAAGCGCCTCCTGGTGCCACTCAAAAGGGCTGCGGGTGCTTGGGTAGAAGAGCTCCCGTCTGTGCTATGGAGCCTACGCACAACACCCAACGCCTCAACACAATTCACTCCATTCTTCATGGTCTACGGCGCAGAGGCAATCCTGCCATCAGACGTAAGGTTCAACGCACCAAGGTCGAAGCATACAATGAAGAAGATGCAAAGAGGCACTCGAAGATGCAGTCGACTTGCTCGAAGAAGCACGCAACACAGCGCTAGCACGTACAGCTGTCTACCAGCAAGATCTACGCAACTATCACAGCCGTCGACTGCGTACCAGGTCCTTCGAGGTGGGTGACTTGGTACTTCGACTGAAGCAGAAGAAGGTGCATAAACTTGCTTCTCCATGGGAAGGACCCTTCATCATCACCGAGGTCATAGGTGGTGGAGCATACAGACTGAAGCATGCGAAGACCGGCGAACTCTCTCACAATCCTTGGAACGTTGCGCAGCTGCGCCGTTTCTATGCTTAGATTGCTCAGTCGCATAATGTAATAGGCTCATATGTCGGATGGCTGCAGGTTTCAGACGCGCTCTTTTCCTTACCAGGGTACCTAAGGGGACTGGAAGGTTTTTAATGAGGCGGCCTGCAGCCTAACATTCATAAATGGAATATAGTCAACAAATTCCTCAAAACTTAGCCACACCCGTATGCTCGGGGATGAGTTATCTCAAAACATAAAAGATTTCGCTCCTTCAAACATAATAATTCAGCCACACTCAAATACTCGGGGCTGGATCGTAACACCAAACACAAAGGACAAAGTTGCTCAACCCCAATCAATCACTCGGGGGCTGAGCCTGCAGGCATAAGTTGAATCTCCAACTCTCATAAAATTCATAACCTCACTCGAACACTCGGGGGCTGTATATATACAAGTGAACAAATATGTACTAAGTGGCAAATTTACACTCGGGGGCTGTTCCCTGTACATAAATACCCTAATCTTCTGGTTCATCCTTTGCTTGAAGAACAGGGCCCATAAGTTGCGCTTGATAGCAGTCAACCAATGTCCTCGCATGATCAAATGTTTCGTCAAGGTTCGACTGGGACAAAGACGATCCAGGCACGGGTGGACGTAGCTGCAAATTTGGACGTTGACTTCGGAGATACGCCATGGTTGCATTTGCACCGTCCACAAGCTTCTGGGTGATGAAGCCTCGAATGGAACCTGTTGACCGGAAGAGATCGAGCAACGCGTGGATTCCCTGAGGTTGTGGCCCAGTTGGGAAAACCATCTGGTTGATTCGACTGAAGGCCGACCTGCACAGCTCAAGAAGCATAGTGCTCCGCCACACCGATCTTGCAGAGTCGCAAGTATGCGTGCTCGGTGCTTGTCCAATCGAAAGTGCTGGCGGCCAGTGTGGGTTCGTCAGTTGCCATGTTCAACTGCTCATCCACGCGAGCCTGCTCCGCCTGGAAATCTTGAACAAAACCTGCAACAACACAAGTTGGGTGAACAAAAAAGAACAGGCTGTGAACTCATAAGATAAGGCAGTCATGCTTACACTCGAGCTGTCTGTTCACGATCTCCATCTCGCCAAGCACATACTCCTCCCGTTGGGTGGGTAAAGCAGGCCTTGCCCTCATCCTTTCCAGCTCGCTTCGGGCACTCGCCAGTTCCTGCTCCTGTTTCGCAAGTCGAGCCTTCATATACGTATTACCGCGGCATCGTTGACCTGAGCTCGAGATCGAGAAGGGGTATGATGCCGCGACGAACTGGATGAAGTGGCGGCTGGTCGTTTCTGTTCCAAGCATCATAAAAGTTTCATGAGAAACTATTCACAAAGCTCAGACGAGCAACAACATACAGCTTGCAAACAGAATCATAACAAGGGCATAAATTCATACAAAGTAGCAAAAGCACATGCATACTCGCATGGTCATAAGTTTAATTACACAAGATCAAAGCGCGTCTGCCCTACTTCTCAGAGATTGACTCTGACCTAGCCCTACTCGCACGAGCGGCGACCTCTTCCGCCCGGCGCTCCATAGTGGTCATAAAAGTTTCAGCCAACTTGGCGGCTGGCTCGTTCAAATGCTTCAGTGACACCAATTTCCCGCCAGGCTTACGAGGGAAAGCAGACAGAGCGGCTTCGAAGTCACCCTCTATCCCATGACCTAAAAGGAGTTTGAGGGTGGTCTCTGAGCCGCGTACCGTCAAAGTGCGGGCAAAGCTCGTCATAGTCGAAGTTCCCGGGCCCAGGACGTCTGCGAAGCCATCCACAGTCGAAGGAGGTTGGCTGGAGGGGAACACATCCTTGAACACGGCGCCGAGCGTGCTCGTAGATTTGGCGAGTGCGTCCTTGGCTTGGGAAGAGACGACATCCAGGTCGTCGATGGCGCGGTCAAGGGACAAATCGACACCCGGTTGATCTACAGGTGTCGATGCCCCAACAGCTCCTTCAAAAAAGCAGAAGTAACAAAACATGTTACATACTATTCTGTGGCAAAAGAAGTAGGCAAAAAGTGAAAGGCTCGACTCACCGCCTACGTCTCGGGTGAGGCTCGCCAGGCGCTCAGCATAATTCTTCTCGCGCAAAGCGGCGGAGTCCTTGGCATCATTCAAGGCCTTCTTCGACTCCTCGCGCTCCTTGGCGAGTGTTTCTTCTAACTCTTTAACCCGAGATTCAGCGTTTGCCTTGTCACCTGAGATAAGATGGGCAGATGTCATTCACAATCGACAAGGCAAAGACTTACAGAAACCCAAGATACTTACGGGTGAGCTGTTCCATAACAGCGCGCAGATTATCCCTCTCCTGTTCAACCTGGACAAATGCTTTGCCTGATTCCACCAGGTTGAGGTAGAAGGGCTGCACGCACACGAAACCAACATAAGCTATCCACAAATAGGTCCAGAAGGAAGACTCGACAAAAAGACACTTACGTGTTCAATCCAAGGCGGGCTTGGCAGCAGAAGTTCCAATTTGCGGAGTTGATGTACTCGCAATATTGGCAGCCTCAATGGAAGCAGTCGTGGCTATTGTTTGCACAACCTCAGCCGCAACAGGAGAGGCTTCAGGCTGATCTGGAGTCGAGGCTCTCACGGTTGGAGGAGTTGGAGGTCGCACAGTCTCGGCACTGCGAGTGACCGAAAGGCATACAACATAAGCAAAAGTACATAACTCACAAAAAAATGTTACTAAGTGCAAAAAGGAGCAAACCTGTGCTCTTCTTCATCCTCAGTGTCGAGCTCGTCAAAGTTTGGGCCTCCAAAAGGAAGCTGCCCACTCGACTGAGGAGGAGGGGAGCCGAGCTCAAAGGACTCACGTCCAAGGGAGCAGCTGTGGTCGTAGGAGACGGAGCTGAGTTTCCATCATCCCTCACATCCGATTCCCTCGCGGGTGAGCTCGTGGAAGAAGACAAAACTTGGGCTGCCCGCGACGCTTGCGAAGAGGAACCTCGCTAACATCCTCACTCACGGCAGGCTCCTTGCCTTGTGCTTCCTCTACCCCTTCTTCTTCAACTTCTTCTGTGGGTGAAGTGGTAGCCGAAGGTAAAGGTGATTCATCCCCTCCCTTCGCTTCTACTGTCACCTCTGTTTCATAAGTTGGCCCATCTTCGGGAAGAGGAGGAAGAGGAGGCAGTCGAGTGGCCCTGCATACAAGATATAGCAGTCGAAAGTCAAAAAGATGCACAGAAGGATAACAAAAACAGAAGATCATATACTCGAAAGATTCACTAACCTCTTGCAAAGGCTTTTCAGCCCCATAAGGATCGACTGGGCAGTCGACATTGCAGGGCTCGCTCTGTTTAGTACTGGTGATGGACCGCACATGTGTCACCAGTTCACTCCTCGACAGCTCCTCCTTGCTCATTCGAGTGGAGTCGAGGGGACCTTCATACTCCCACATTGGGTGGGCACGAGCGCGGAGTGGCCATACCCGCCTCTTCACAAAGGTGGCAATCAATGCACACCGTGATGCTGTTCAGGAGCCCTCCAATTGTCTCCAGCATAGGCGCTGCTTCCGCCACTTCTTCAGTCGAAAGCTCATGGTTCCAAGCTCTCGTCCTAGCGGCTATACCAGCAGTCGAAAATGCTGGGGCCACATTTTGGTCCACTTGCACATAGAACCACCTCTTCCTCCACCCCTGCGCCGAGTCGACTGGCTTCAGGGCAAAGTACCGGGTGTCGCTGCGCACTGGATCTGCAGGCCTCCGACTGGTAGGTTCGGCCACTTCGGTTGTTTGGCCGGACCATGAAGATGGACTTCCATAATGCCCAACTCGGGCAACACCCAAAAAACATTCGCACAGCGTGATGAAGCACGCAATGTGCAGAATACCGTTCGGGGTGAGATCATGGATCTGCACCCCGTAGGCAAAAAGCAAACCTCGAACGAAATCATGGAGGGGGAGCGAGAAACCCCGAGGCAAAAACTCCGCGAAACAGACGCGCTCGTTAGCGCGAGGCTCGGGAAGTACCTTTGGGCGAAGGTGCGCGGACGAGGAGTTGGTCGGAAGGTGGCAGCAATCCTTCCTCGCGCAGCTTGTCCAGCTGCGCATCCTTCAGGGTGGATTTCATCCAATCCCCATTGGTCTTCTTGAGGTCGACGGCGGCCGCAGATGTGCTGCCGCAATCTTCTTCCCCTTCTTCGCCGCCGCATCGGGCGCGGCAGCAGTCGAGGCGGAGCGCTTGTTGCCCGCTGCTTTCTTCATTGTCACGAGCAGGTGGGAGAGCGCGCAAAGCTTTAGCAGGAGCAATGGAGCAGAGCGCGAGGAAGACGATGGAACAGGGGCGGCGCAGAGCAAATGGCAGGTAAAAAACAAATGCCAGCGCCGTTCCCCTATTTACCACAAGACAGAAGCAATCGCAGCCGTTCAGATCCAAATCGTGCGTTACGCACGCAATCTGACCATACACGTGGCAAACGCGGAGGGCAACCGTCGCCGGCCACTCCGCCCACTACGCACGTAAAAAGAGGAGCCATCATCACGCTTGCGGAAAAAGTGGGCCCGTATAGTCAAATCAAGTCCAAACGGCACCGTCTTCGGTCAGCTCTGCACAAATGGGCCCACATACGTGTCACGTCCCATCAATCGCAGCATAACGCACGCCACGCGTGTCAGAAATCGCAGTCGCAATAAACGTCATCCCTGACGTCATTGAAGCATCTGTTCAGAAAATATGTTCGAGTATGCTCAGCGCATATTGGTCACTCGATTGCCCTGATTAGTTCGGGTGTGACAAAACTTTCTTAAGGCAAAATTGGTCACTCGACCGTTCCTTCGACTGAAGTCATATTACTCCCATCGGGAGCATGTTCAAAAAATTCTTCGACTGAAGATGCTTAGGATAATGATTGAGATTATCCTCCATTTACAAGTAATACAGCATAATCTCGGGGGCTACTCCCATCGGGAGCACTGTCGTGCACCCGATAGAATTATGGCACAAATTTCTTCGATTAACATATGCAGAGTAAGAAGAGTTTTGAGATTATCCTCCATTGCAAAACAATAAAGCACAATCTCGGGGGCTACTCCCATCGGGAGCGCTGTCGCGCACCCGATAGTATAACGGCAAATATCAGTCGACAAAGGGCATGACTCGTCCAACAAAGTTCAGAAATCATACTCGAAACATTCCCGAGTTGCGTCAGTCGCAAATACCTCGGATGCTGCATGCATAGTGCAAAGGTAAGACCCGCCGAACTTTCGAGCTGGGCTAAGGACCGTTCCAGCAACGTTAATCCTTACACTTTCCGTGTCAGCAGACATGATGAAAAATCCCGACGGACGCGTTGGGTAAAATTCAAAGTTATACTGCAGATCGACTCAGTAAGACCTCAACGGCCTAGTCGAATCTGACCAGTTTGTTCCAGATTCGAGTCCGGGGACTCGAGTTTGATTGAAAGCTAGTAAGGTTTTACCCGAATGTGTAGTTAACCAGTCCCGATCCGTCGAGTGTACTGGGCCTGCTAAGCTATTATCCCTTGATCATCATAAAACACAGTCGATGAGATACTCGACATAGCCAAACGTGTGCTATTCATACAGGAATTCCAAATTATATGTACAGAATACAAAGCATACGATGTGCACTCACGAAAGAGTCCATGCCCGATTCTTCGAGTCAGCCAAGTACTCGGGGGCTACTGACATGGGTATACATATCGGGTACCCTACCATGAGGGTACCTGGTGCACGTGAAAACTAAGGCCCAATATCGAAGAGCCTACTCGAAGCCCAAGACAAGAGGCCCAAGAAGATGGAGTACCCTCCAAGATTAGACATAGGCATAGTCGGTTTAGGCTTTCCTTATGTGTAAACTAGGTCGGTTACAAACTCCCGAGACCCAGCCTATTTAAAGGCTGGGAGGGGTACCGATCTGGGACCAAGCCATACACGAACCACCAAAGCTCTTGCGAGATCATCAACTCGCCGGAGCTCCCCTGTAATCGCATAATCCACAATCAATACCAGACAAGCAGGAAGTAGGGTCTTTACCTCCACCCGAGGGGCCTGAACCTGGGTAAATCTTTGCCTCTGCTTGTCAGCCGACGAAACTATCAGTACTAACACGTTCTCTCCACATAATCTCAACCCTAGGTCCTTAACCATGGGATTTGATGAGGGTGCACCTCGTCAGTCGTTTTTGTTTTTGTTTGAGTCTAAGAGACCACCACACTATCAATTATATATGAGAGAGCTACTGGAAATATGGGTTGAAATATGTTGGATGCTTTTATAAGATTGGGAAAAGGGATGTTTTGATTTGATTTTTAATGATACATATAGTTGCATGATTCATGAGCTTGTTTATGAGTAATAGTTTGCAAATTCTTTTTGTAGAGCTATCACTTATTCATGTTTTGGTGCTGATTGTTATTTTACTTGGTTTAACATGGATTAGTTAGTTCTATGGACACTCATGCATGCATCTATATGATCAACTTTCTCCCTTTTGCTAGCCCAAAAACTCCAACAAGCAAAAACTTGTTTCCAACACCTTCAACCAAAGTTATTCCAGTGAGTCCACCATATCTACCTATTGGCTTTATGCTATTCCGAGTATGTTTAACATGTTGTTTGTGTTATCTTACCTCTGAATGAAAATGTTTATGTAATTGATTGCAATGGAAAAAAATTGGTTATATAGCTCTCACGAACTTGATGCACAATGTTCTTTTATTTGCATAATAAAACTTGACCCATTGTGATTAAGATTATGATGTTTGTGGCTTGATGAATGTTTTGGGTTGGAAGTTAGCCCATATGTGCTGTCACATGGCAAGCTTTCAACACGCTCTTCATCTCATTTAGTTGATATCATGTGTTTTTGTCTATGGATGCTTATCATGTTGAAATAAATGTGGAAATAGAGTGAGTTTAAATGAGTTTGTGTAAATGGTTAGAGAGACGCCTGGGCCGCTAATCTAAGCCATGCATCATTCATGGTGGAAATTTACTTACATACTATGGTGAACCTTCTGTGATACACCTTGCAATAAAAAAAACTATTCCAAATGGTAAATAAAAAGGGTGTTGAGATTGTTCATTTTGTTTGTTTGTCTTGTCATTTTGATATGGGCTTGTTCCATATCTTGGGACAAGAGGTACCCCAGTTAACGCTCTTGATGATACTATTATGCTTACAATGATATTTAATTGAACTTGCTTTGTTTCCCAAGTTGAGTAACACATGGTGTAAGTACTTGTATTCAAGGGCATGAGACATTCAACCCATTCTTTATCAAGCACACTACTCATATTTGCTTTCACTTTAACCTTAATCATTCAAGATGCTATGATAGGGGCAATGAGAGCTTGACACCAATGAATACCTTATTGCAATCATTAACTTAAGTAGAAGAGTTTGGAGGTTGGATGAAACTTATGCATGCTTTACCTCTACTCACATATACATCTTTCCAAAGTGTACACCTATCATATTCAGATTTTTATCTACACTCTATGACCATTGTAGGATGTTCTTCTTATCATTATGCATACATGTGTTCCATATTACTTGCTACCATGTTACACTTTGTGAACTATCAATGAACATCCTTGTCTTGAATACTTGATATCACTTCATAAACTATTTGCATATTGCTACTCCTTTGAAGAATGAATCATTTGACTATATGTAGCAATAGTAATCATCTTTGATATCCATTGTTAAGTATTAAATTGCAAAGTCCATGTTAGTTTTATCATCTTCATACTCGAGGACGAGCATGGATTAAGCTTGGGGATGTTGATGCATGTAAAATGCATACATGAACTTTGCACTTTAATTGCTTATATTCCAATCATATTTGCATCATATAAGGGTTGTATCAATGTTTTATCATGATTTTGGAAATATCTCAATGATTTCCTATTTTTATGGAATTAACCCTGCACAGGCAGAAAACCCCGTTTTCTTATTTTAATGTTTCAGGGACCCAAACGTCAACGAAATCACCTGGAAATTTACGGGCGTCAATATTTGGAAGGAAGAAGACCTGTGGGCAAAGGAAGCGAACAAGCGGAGGCCCGAGGCCCAAACGGGGGTGGCCCACGCGGCCAGGTACTGTCTTGACCTAAAAACGCCTATAAAAAAGGTCCTCCGACGTTCTCTGGAAGGAGCGGCGCACAAACACAGAAACACCGAAACGGAGATCAGGAGCTGCAGATTGGAGGGGGAAAACTCCGGCGGGGCGCTGCCGGCGTGGTCTCCATCTTCTCCATCGACTTCTCCACCGTCTCCATGATGAAGAGGGAGTAGTCCACCTCTGGACTATGGGTTTGTGGAAGTAACTTATGTATCTCTCCTCTCTTGAGCTTCACTAATTAGCACCGTATGAGCTGCTGAACATGATTACGGTCACCGTTGTAATACCTTTGTGGTGGATCTTTATGAGTTAATATATGTTTGAGATTGCAATGTTTGTTTCAGTTATGAGTATAGATGCATATTATGTACCCCGTTCTTGTCTACTTGTTTTGATCAAGCATGTTTATGAGAGCGTGTGTGGGGGAACGTGTGCATTAGTTGGAGTAACGGGGGGTGGCTAGTGCAGTGAACGTGAGAGAAAGTTCTGCGATCCAGTTTGGTATCTTTACCTTACTTTGTTACCTCACTAGGGATAAACTAAAATACCATGCTACCGGGGATGTGGGCGTGACCATTGCCACTACTCCATGACTAGATCTAGCATGTTCTTATTTTCACTTCATGTCATGATACTTAATGCTATACTCTGAGCTATCTTAATTACTGAGGTGTTATGATTTAGTTCGCATCTTGGTGGAGTATAAGAGAGGTTAATAACCAAAAGACCTCTATGTTAGGACGTGATGCCCATATATCTAAGTAACTTGTTATCAAACCCTGTGTTGCAATCTCATATGTTAATTGTGTGTGTTTCATTGTCTACCACTTTATAAAGAGAGAGTGCATTTGTGAAACCATGAACCCCAGTCCATTTTTTATCATAAGAAACACCTTTCCAACACCATATACCACTTTTTTATTTTCAGCCATCATTAATCCGAAAATACAAAAATACTTTTCATCTTGCATACATCATTCAAAAACCCAAAAATATCATTTATCATTGCATCCACCATCATTGCATATTTATTTCTAGTTTGCATTGCATAACTATCCTGATATCATTCTTACACCTTGTGCTTGACAACCACAGGTGAGGTTGAGGACCAAAACATCTAACCTTATTTTGTAGGTAACCAAAAGAAGGATAAGAAGATAAATCTACCACTTCAGATTCCCCGAGAGTTCGATATTAAACCCTCGAGTCACCCCTCGTGGGGAAAACTGTCTTCCACTTACTATACACTCTGCACTTGGAGTCTCATCCTAATCCCGTTTATTTTTGCAGGTATCAAAGCCTTGCTCTTCGGGACCATCAAGACGTAACAGTCATGAGACTTCATACCGCTGAACTTTTGTTTAGCCATCTGCTTATCAGCCCCGAGTAACCAAAAGGCACTTTGACTCCTAGAAGGCACTTGATCAGTTGTTCGACCTCCTTCGGACTTAGAGTGAAGCAGGAGGGTGGGCAGTAATAGTCATTCTTCTTAACTCTTTTAGCCTTGCGACCGTCCGTTTCCTCATCCGACTGATCATCATTGTCCGGGCGTCCACCATGAAGGTCTTTCCTGACATCAAGATGTATCAGGTCCCATCTTGCTTTCATCCCATCTTTGGTCCTCTCCGCCATGTTGAGCATAGTGCCAAACAAACTCTCAAACACATTCTTAGTGATATGCATTAGATCAAGGCAATTCAGCGTACCGAGGATTTTACAGTATGGCAAGTCCCAAAACACGGACCTCGTCTTCCATACACCCAGGAGCGGACCTGGCGCCTTTCGCTTCTTTCCCGGCTCAGTGCACTGTTCCCCATTTTTTAGCAACTTGTCGATTTCTTCGCCGCACCTCTTACGCGGAGGTCCCCGGAGCTCATCTTGACCGTTGAAAAGGTCTCCACGTGTTCTCCACGGGTCTTCATTGCGTAGCCACCTTCGATGTCCTATGTACATTGTTTTCGAGGACCCTGGATTTCTTTTAAGCTAGTGGAACGTCGGGTCATCCATGCGCCTGACGCATCCGTTATGTCCGTGGCACACATGGCCTGCGACGTATCCGTAGGCGAGTAAGTCGTGCACCGTACAGAGCAAGGCAGCTCTCATATCGAAATATTCTTCTGCGAAGGCGTCCCATGTCCTGACCCCTTCCTTAGCCCATAATGTGTCTACCTCATCTTTTAGTAGCTTCAGATACAGATTGATGTTGTTGCCAGGTTGTTTCGGCCCTTGAATTAGCATGCTCATGTGAATATACTTCCTCTTCATGCATAACCAGGGCGGGAGGTTTTATATCCATACAAACACGGGACATGTGCTATGTGTGCTGCTCTGGTTGCCAAAGGGTTGAGTCGTCGGTGCTCGCACCCAACCTGATGTTCCTTGCCTCTGCCGCAAAATTTGCATCTTCAGCGTCTAATGCTTTCCACTGGCTAGCGTCCGAAGGGTGTGCCAGCTTTACCTTTTCACTCCGCTTTGGATCTTCTTGTTGCATCTTCAGCAATTTCTTCTTCCTTTCTGCATGCCAGCGCATTAGCTTTGGTTCCTTGCGGTCCGTGAAATACCGCTGCAGACGTGGAATGAGCGGAAAGTACCATACAACTTTTCGAGGAGCTTTCTTCGTCCCTTGCTTGTATCTTGTAGCGTTGCACACCGGACATTTGGTCTTCTCCGCATCCTCTTCTCGATAGATGTAGCAGTCGTTGACGCACACGTGGTATTTCTGGTGCGGTGAATCAAAGAGGCACACAACTTTCTTGGCCTCGTCACAACTTTTAGGACAAGTGTTGCCATCCGGAAGGACACCGTGCCAGTATTCCAGCAATGCGTCAACGTTTTTGTTGCTCCATTTGTGTCATGTACTCATCTACAGAACATCGAGCGCTACTTTCAAGCGAGTCTCCTTCGCCCCGCAACCTGGGTACAACAGAGTATTCGAGTTTATCTCCAGTTGCGCTAGCTTAGATTGCCGAGAGTTCTTGAGAAGCGGTTCTTTCAGATGAGAGTCATGCACGAGTTCAGTTAGCGGTGTCTGCGTGTCCTCGTCTTCGGTTACAAGTTCTTCCGCATCTCCTCCACCATGTGCGGGATCAAACTCTTCGTCTTCTTGCCACTCGTCATTATTATT
This sequence comes from Poa pratensis, assembly GCA_947311845.1. NCBI lineage: Eukaryota > Viridiplantae > Streptophyta > Magnoliopsida > Poales > Poaceae > Poa > Poa pratensis. The sequence goes on along the minus strand of CAMZMU010000086.1, from coordinate 41,436,888 downwards.
GTTCTGCTGCCCTTGATGATCATCCTGATCATGTCCCCCATGGACTTCATCATCCTCATCATCACTTATCCACTGAGTGTGGCCATCCATGAAACCACGCATGAGGAGGTGATTTATCAAATCTCTGGTTAAGGGGTTGACAACACCCACTAGTTTGCATTTCTGACAAGGACATCTTATTGTATCGCGGCCATTTCGTATCATGTCTTCCGTCGCGTGTCTCGAGTATTTATTCACGACACGTTCACTCATGATGACCATTTTATCGCCTGCACGGTGTATAATCAAGACTATTTGAACCATATATAAATATATCTTGGTTTTCATGAAAAATATAAGGAAAATTCACTCAAATATGTCCTATTTTTAGCAAGTCATGCCAAAATTCACGAAAAATTTCGGCATGACCTTTGCTAAAAATAGGACATATGGAGTTCCCGAATTTGCCGGAACGGAAGTTAATCAATGTTCCGGCAATCTCAAGGGCCTCTCGGGGTACCTGCAAATTCATCGACAAATGTCGATCGCATTCCGACATCATAACCACAAAATTTCACACATGTACTCCATTTTATCATCTCACAACACAATCACACAATATTTCATATTTATAGTCCATTTCATCATCTCATGGCACATAATCACAAGAAAATTCATTTTTAGGTAGTAGTAATCTACCTTTATTAATTGTAAACTTGTCGAAGAGACGATGGGGTGGTGTGGGATAGAACTAGGTTGTTGGAGAGAGTGTGAGATGTAGATCTAGAGATAGGATAGGTTAGAGGGAAAACTAATTGGTGGAAGTGGATGTGGGTGGAAGATTTGGTTGGATCTACCAATTAATCTATTTTTTATTGGCTGAAATGGGAGTATTAGATGGGGGAAATTGGCAAAAAATGGGGAGAGTTCGAGCTATGAGAGAAATAAGTGAGTGAGGGTGGTAGGTGGCCGGCCGCACTTATTGCATCTTCCCAGGTTACCGCCGGTTCGCCAGCGGTAACCTGGGGTCTGCGGCCCCTTCCGCGCATGCCCACTACCGCTGGCGGCGCCAGCACAAATCGCCAGCGCTGGATCCGGTACCGCTGGCGAACACTCCTACTTCGCCAGTGCTAGCTCCAGCACCCCTGGCGAAATGCGAAATGCGTTCGCCAGCGGTATCTTGCCCCGCTCCCCTGTCTGGGCCCGCACGTACCGCTGGCGGCTATTAAACGCTGCTTGCCAGCGGTGTTGTGCGTAACGCTGGCGAACAGGATTTCCTGTTCGCCAGTGGTACTAGCGCTGGCGAATGAAAACAAAATTTCGCCAGTGGTAGGCTGGCGGTTGTATGCCTTTTCCTACTAGTGCAAGATTCACTCCATGCGGCCACAACTCACACACCGTTTCCGCTCCTAACGCTAATCTCCACCAAAGCCTTTCGCAAACATATTTGACGCGGCTGTGCCCGCGAGGGGCTCCCTTTAGCCACCCTCTCCCCCTATCTATGTCACTGATGTGCCCGCGAGGGGCCCTAGGGCGTCATCCAAGGTCGCTATGGGTCAGAGTTGACCCTAGATACATTTGCTCTTACTCTCATGGACCTAGATCAAACTCTCCACTTTATCATGAGAGATCTAAGGTGTCTTCGGAGCAATTTCTTTCAGAGATCTTTGCGAGGGTTTCAAGATCCAAGTGCTTTCCAAGAGTTGTTACTTCTTGGTTGTCGACATGTGTTCGCGTGGTCGTCCATAGGGCTCGCCCTATCCGATCCGCATCCGATCCATTTCCACCTCTACAAACGTGGGACCTATTTCTAAAACGCTAAAATCTCATAAATTGAGGCTATGTTTTGAGGCTTAAACTGTAACATTGTCACTTTCTCGTTTTAGAAAAAAAAACGTGATTACAAGCATTGGTAAGTTCCAAGGTTTTACGAAATTAGAAATATGTTTTTTTTAGGATCTTGAAAGCCTATGCACACACAAAAAAAAATACGAATCCTAGATTGGACTGGTGCTGAAGATTTTGAGCAGAAACAAGATTAGCTTAGTCACAAACTCCGGAGCAAGGATTGTGAGAACATCCAACGGTGAGCCAGACATCCACTTAATTCGCTCATAGATGCCGACACATACTTTACATGGAAGGATTTCATACACATCTTATGACACACTATTACTCCTATAAACACATCTCTACTGTAGCTTCCTAGCCGCAGTATCCGAGGCCAGTAAGACTAGACACAATGGGAGTATCATAGCTAGTATCATGCATGCCATGTTGGCAAAAAGCTGACGTGGCACTGCAATTAATGATAAGAGAGGTGATAGTAGTATCATAGGTAGATACCGTAACATAACGGATTCCAATGCAAAATGATTCTACAACCTAATAAATGTAGTATTGTATGATACCACAAATATGTTACTACCCATTGTGGAGGTAGTAACATAGACTAGTATCATATGCATGATACTAGTATATGATACTCCCCATTGTGACTAGTCTAACACAATCTCTAATCACTCACACGAGTGCGCAGTGCATGCGATAAGGACAAGTAGTACGTCGATCAGCTAGTTTAGCTAGCGGTAAAGACATTTTGGAAACATCTGAACGAATTCTCCGAATTAACTCTGAACCTCACGTGCCACCGCGATGGATCTCACTCTTCTCTATATAGTGGGTATTTTTTTTAACGGAGGATCGTCGTCGACCCTGAACTCGCGGTGTCAGCGAGGGTTTCGAGAAGTACAGACAGCGAGAGGCTAGCTAATTACTGCACCAGCTGCAAGCAGACAAACAAATCGCGAGCCATGCACCCAGGCAAATGCGCAGCACGGCTTCCGATGCCCCGCCATTAAACCACCGTTGAAGACTTGAGTTAAATCCATGCATCGACGCTCCAAAGGCAGCGCGTTAAGAATTACCATTTCCCCTCCCAAGGAAGGTGATTTGCCGTGTTCTGTCCTGACTTGTACACAGACGTTCGGAAGTTTTTTGAATTGGAGGTCTTATTTTTTTTTGATTGATAAAATTGGTATGCAGAAGGCCATGCAGAGAAGAAATAGTGTAGAAATAAATTGAACAAAATTCCTTCAGCTCAAAGAGACTTTTAATCATATTTTAATTTGTTGTGTTATACTACTAAACACCGAGTTCAGCGAACGGTACGTGTAGATGCAGCACGTACATGCTGAGAGAGAGGCCGGTGCAGAAATTTCTATTCTGTTTTCAATACTACACGGATCGAGGAAAGTTCCTTTGACCCAAGCTAGGCCTGGGTTAGAATTTCCTATTTTTCCACCGAGGTGACCTGCAGTGACCTCACGGCAGCAGCGGCCACAGTGCAGCTATTGTTTGTTTATGCGAGCCTTGACAAGCGCCAATTCCAAAGACCCAACCAAAAGCTTCCCATTGCATTCAATGCACTAGGCTTTCCTATCCTCAGGCACCATCCATTGGGTTAGGGTTTGGCTTGGTGTGTCTATAGCGAGAGAAACAGAGCGAAGAGAGAGCGAGTGTTGCAGTACTGTTCTTGTTGTCTCTCTGATCATCTCCATCAACGGCTACAGTAGTTGTAGTGCTCACTTGTTTACAGTATTATTGCTCCTACATGCTACTGCTAGCGCTAATGACAAATAAAATACTAACATTTCAATGTGTTGGCATTCAATGGTGTGAGTAGTAATACGTACTGCTGATGACTCGCTATTACCCCTGCCATGACATGTTAGTCCAGCTAGCAAATGCAAAAAAAAAATAGCAAATGCTACGCTCTCCGTTTCTTAGAAAGGCTATGGTTTCTCGAGTGCTGTTTTGGCTCTCGGGCTAACATGGCACTGTTAAAAAAAGATAAAAAATAGTGAAATACTTAAAAAATAAAAATGGTGACACATATATAAAAGTAATCTATATATGTGTCAAATTTCGTAATGAATGACATATATGGTGCTCTGTGGAAAAAAATGAGTACTCCAAATGAAATGACATGTGTGGTGCTGGCGCCAAAAAAAAAATGGTGCACTAAACAAATATTCAATCTCATTTTGTCCACTGATTTATTTTTGTAATAGAGCACCACAAATGTCATTTCATCAAGAAATCCGGCACATATGTAGAACACTTGTATATGTTCGTCACCAAAAGTTTACAATTTTTTTGAAAATGTTTTAATGTGAGCATATGAGTTCTGGAGCTATTGGGAATTTCCGTAATTTTTGTCCAAATCAAAACATTGTAATTCTTTATCTAGTTCATACAAAATCCATAAAAATATACAATAACAAAACTATATTATTATATACATTATGAAATATATTCCATCTTATCTGCATAGTATTATAGTTGTTGATTGTTTTACTATAAACTTGGTCAAACTTTACAATGTTTGACTTTAAAAAATTGTACACCTTCTTTTTAGAATGAAATGGTACGACATCACTCCCTAAATGGTCACTTTATAAATAGTTTGCGTTGTAAATTTTCAAATAAAAACGATACGGTTGCTATTTTACAAAGGATTAACTTCTATCACAATAATTTATAAAGATAAATACAAATACAATATACTTTTGGGCAAATTAGGACTGTATCACTACTTCGTCGGAATTCTTACTGTGCCGCTAGTTTTCTTAGACTTGCAAAGCGCCACTATCTCAAGCGACTTTGTTATTTCTTTCCACTAGACGAAGTTAAAGTCATCTGCCGTTAGATATGGCCATCTTGTCGTCTATTTAGCTCATTCTGTGACATGTGGGACCCACCACACAAAAGACTTACTCGTTCAAACCGTTATCCTTACAGGCGTCCCCACCACATCAGCATTAGACGGCGTAGGTACCTCATTTGAGGATTAGGGGATTTATTTTGTTAATCCCTCCACCGCGCCATCTTGGCCACCGCTCTCCGCCGTCGCCCTACTCAATCGTACCTAAGTTTTGCTTCTCTCGTGCCCACCTATTGAAAGTTCTGCCCTCTTCGGCTGTCACCTAGAGGCCATTGTCATGCTCTGCTCTACTTGCTGAAAGCGCAGCTCTTAATCCATGGTTGTTGGCGACACAACTTCTGTGGTGGATGTGAAGCTTATATGGGCACAAAGATAGACACTACACGGCTGGAGATAGTGAGCGCGGCGACACAATGGTAGAGTATGCGGCTAGTAAAACTTTATAGCTCTAGATCTTGATGAATCAGTCGTTCGTTGTTCTAAAGGGTAAGAATTAATCGCGAGGATATGTCTTGCTAATCGTAGGATGTTTGCTGCATCCATTTTTTACGGAAGATTGGGCCTAGTTGTCGAACTAAAACTCTATCAAACGTTATAATTATAGTTAGCACCTGTTTTAGTTATCGACTAACAGTAGACGCAACAGAACTAACTCTAAAATACTTGTACACGGAATTTGGGAACTTCCTTTGTAGAAAAACAAGAAATTTGTGGACAGGTACTACGATGACAATTCAGACAATTTCTTTGACATTACGAGTGATGCGGCTTTATCTCTGTTGTAGGGTAGACACTATGCTAGCAGGACTATGTTGATGTTGGTCCTTATTGTCAACCGAGATAAGGGAAGATGAGAGCAAATTTTCAACGATTTCGGACCATCATCTACACAAACAACTCAACCAAGCAGAACTGATTAACTTCTCCCCGAGTATGATGTAGAGGAAAACGAGCGGGTATACATAGAATTGGGGGTAGAGGATGATTTTGGTTTAGTACATGTGATGCTGATGAGAAAGAATATCCAGATGTGACTGCTAATTCTGATAGGATGACAAGTGGAGCAGATTTTGTTGGTCCAAACTTTTGATCCATATTAGGACGAGATGTTGAAGATGAGGAAATGTGTTGCAAATATGATGACATACCAATCATACACTTTGACAAGGATAACGCTACACTTGGTAAGGCCAAAACTGATTTTAAGAGAGTGTAGGACTACAAATATGCAATTGCCACTTTTGTGGTAAAAGTTGGCTTGAGTATATCACTAAAAGGTGACAAAAAAAACACAATAGTGCATGGTAGGAAAACAAGATTGAGTAAAGCCAGACTACATGCATCTCAAATGATGGGGGACACCCATTTCAGTTGCAATTTTTATTTATATGTTTTTGTATTTTATCGTTTAAAATGTGATATCATGTATTAATACATTTTCTTATGCAGATCAAGTGAACATCTAGAAACACAACTGCCATAATACTGATTTAAGTGAGAATATTAGGCCTGTTTCAACCAATTTGATTGATTCTAATGTACTTGATTGAGTGACAGAGTATCAAACAATTGGAACATCTCCATTGAGAAAGAAGACGCAGCCGAAGTTCATTTTCATATTCCTTATCATAGAGTGTTTGATGTGAAGGAGATGTTTTTGGATCCAATTCAAGGCAAGTGGAATGGCAGTTTCAAAATATTGTGTAGTTCTAAAGCCTAGGTTGAGAATACATCACCTGAGAGTATTGTTGTCATAGATTATAAGTTTCGGAGAGGAAGAGTAAGAATTTTTAAGAGGGGATAGATATAAGATGATAGATAAGAGACAATTAAAGAAATGTATTTTCATTCTGAAGACGCGTTGTGAGGAGTTTTAAGAAAGTTGCATGCCATACTTGGCAGTAGACTCAACAGCTTTCACATGGGAGTTCATAGGGAAGTTTTCTACAGACAAGTCATGTACATACCAATAATTAGCTATTTCTTATACTTTATACTATTCTTAACGGGAATCTAATGAAAACTGGACATAATTCAGAGGCTCAGTAGAGTAATATGTCACCCTCCAGGCTTGGTGATACACATTAATGCATGCTTGGGCAAACAAAATGCTCCTGATGTTGTCTTCTCTGGTTTTGAGTATATAAAATGCGTGAGGCACCTCTCCGTTAACTTCATGATGAAATTCAAAGGTAGAATATTTGAAGACAACTTGTGCCCAACGTCATACACGTACACCCAAGGTATCCTACTTACATGCAGAAACTATATACCTATCCAAACAAGAAAGAATACCTTGAAGAATATCACACCAAACTATGGGGTAGAAACAAGTTTGTTGAGTTAAGCAAACTAGATATGTTAGCAACAATTTGGCACAAAGTATAATGAAACGATTAGGCACCATAAAACACTAGCAACCGTTCCTTTGATAGATGAAATAAGACAAGCCATAATGGTAAAGATAGATTTGTCAAATAATTTGTGATATAAATTTTGTAGGCTACAAAATAGTGTCAAAGGTGGTTTTTATTAATGAATGCAAGGACGAGAGCAACGAGAGGAATAAAAATGAGAATGATTATAAGTTCCAATACATTACTGGAGGTTTATGCAACATATATGCATGAAACTAAAAGGAGGTATTCTATAGACATTGCAAACATGACTTACTGATGCATGAAGTGAAAGATTATTGGTGTGACATGTCACCATTCTCTATACTTCATCTTAAAGCGGAGGAGTGAAGGTGCTAAAATAGAATTTTTTGTTGATGAGTCTTGGTGAATGTGTTAGATCATACATGGTGGGGTGACGAAGCCAGAACACGAGCGACATGCATTTATGACCGGTGGGCATGCTCAGAACGCGCGTTGGCGGCATTGTTGGGCCTGAGATAGATTTGGTTGACCTTTTTTCATCGCTGTTGATGGGGCAAAGAGGCGGGGGCGCATGTAAGGAAAATAGGCAAACCTTTTTTTTCTTTCATCTGCGCTGACAGGGTTAAATGGTGGGGCCCACTGTCAGAAAATGAGTCAGACCGATGACAAGTTGGCCATACCTAGCTGTAGTCGGCGTCAAGTGCGTCTTGTGGTACAGAAATAACGAAGTAGCGAGTTAGCGGTGTTTTACTGTTTTACCAATTCAAGGAAAACTAATAGCACAACCTGAATTTCGGCGAGATGTAGTGACACAGTCGCAATTTTCCCAATAGTTTTTCATGAAAATACTGGAGTACAAAATATTATTCTTTTACTAGTACATATGTACAATAAGCAACCAAATAAAGATGCATGTTGGAGACCACACCACCTATATTCAATCAATCGGTCTTTTTCCGGATTTAGCATACAAGATGTGCACAGCCCGCAAAGACAAACACAAAAGTATCATTGATAATATCAGTAGAAAGACAAAATGAGACACACTATAAGGTGATGGAGGGCCAATCCATATATTACGCTACTATTTTTGCCGGTAAAAACATCTTGTCCGTCCGCTTCACATGGATGCCACCATATCCGAAAAATCGACGCTAAATTTCAGGCCATTTAACAGTCCGATCTTGCATTACCGAAAAATCTAAAATAGAAGGCTGACCTTCCAAATCCGAACGGAGGGAGGTAGGATACATCCACATGATTCGTCGCTTTTGTTCGTCAAAAGCGATTTTTGTGACGAGCAAATGATGCATAGGCTTGGCCAAGAATTACTATATACTCACTCCGTTTTTTAATATAAGATGTTTTACCATTTATCCACATTCACATATATCTAGATGTATGTAGACATATTTTAGTGTGTATGTGCACTCATATTAGTATGCATGTAGACAACATGTTAGATAGCTAAAACTTCTTATATTTATGCATGGAGGGAGTAGTACAATATACGATAAACCAGCTAAGTTTCACACCGATGTGACATAAGCTGAGATTCTGAACTAAAAAGTCATGTGAACTCGTACCCATCGAGGGTCGGAGACAATTAAGTGACAAAAGTTTCCTTGTGAGCGAAACCCCGTAAACATATGTTGTCTTCTTCTGAAATGTAAAGCTGGCATGCATACTGCAAAAGGTTTTCGGAACTATTTTTTGTTTTGTATTTTAAAGAAGTCGGACTTGGAAGTAAGCCAGTCTGCCAGTGGAGAGAGAGACATATACAGAGGGGTATTCGTGCTTGAAACTTCAAAGGATGGGCGCCTAACAAGAAAAACATGTGCCAACAACCCCAACATAAGGAAAGCCCAAAAGACGTTTGCATGCCTGCATAGCATGCACAAGAGCAAGGAATTTGCCCTTCGTTTAGCAACCCCACAGCCCTACCATGCATTTACATGCAAGAACACTTATAAAAGTGGTGGTAATTAATTGGAATATTTGCCCCTTTAATCCATTGTGTCATCTCCTGTCAATTACCCAAAGTGTGAGAATCCCAGACATGTACTATGAATGACTGCCACCATCATTAACTAATCACCCAAACCCTCTTCATGGGAAACTTCACTTTGCCGTCCATAACTACTGTAGGCATGTAAACAGACAAAGCACTATTCCTCACATACTCCAAAACCCCTTTTTACATTTCTACCCCGGGCCGGGTCTGTCTCAGTATCTCTTCCACTCACTTAAAAGGGATCCATCCATCTAGCTCAAGCCTCACAGCTTGCACAAACAAGGAAACTAGAGCGAGAAAAGAGAGGGCTCAAGAGGAGACACACACGCTAGCTGCTTGGGGAAAGTGAGAGATCAATGGAGCTCTTCCCTTCCCAGCCGGATCTGTCCCTCCAGATCGGCCTCCCCGCGAGCGCCACGCCTCACGGCCATGATCGCCGCCACGCCATGGGCGGCAGGTTCTTCGGGCCTCCGACTACCAGCGGCGTGAACCCGTCCATGGCGCCGTCGCTGCAGCTGCCGTTTCCCATGCCTCCTCTGCCGCTGCCGGTGCCCATGCCGCCACACCACGCCACCACGCAGGGGCACCCCGGCCTGTACTACACCAATCAGCACTCCGTCCCCATACCTGACGGCGGTATGCTGAGGCCCATACGCGGCGTGCCGCTGTACCCGACGCCGTTCGCGCCCCCGCCTCCGCACGGCGGTGCCTCCGCCGCGCCATGCTACTGCGACCCGTGTCACGTCGCCGGCGCCTGGCGCCGCGGCGGCGGCGGGTGCGGCGCACGCCTCGTCGGGTTCCCGGCGCCAAAGAGGGCCGCGCGGGCTCCCCGCATGCGGTGGACGTCAACCCTCCACTCCCGCTTCGTCCACGCCGTCGAGCTCCTCGGCGGCCACGAGAGTACGTATCTTCTAGCTTGACCCGCCGCCCCTTTCGATCACCAAACGATTCTTGGTTTCGTAAATAACGTGTCGCTTTGCTAAATCTTCCTGTGGCTGTATATGAATTTCAGGGGCGACGCCGAAGGCAGTTCTTGAGCTCATGGATGTGAAGGATCTCACCCTAGCTCATGTCAAGTCTCACTTGCAGGTAAAACCCCTCTTCATTAACATCCCTCCACTCATACACCATGCATTAAACAGTTAATCGTAGTAGATTTAGTTAGTTATTTAGCTCATCTGCGGCTAAATAAAGCAAGTTACTGAAAGGGCGGGGGTGCAGTGCACAAGGGAAGCATATGCATGGACATGGATCTGTGCACCTCTTCTCCTCTCCTGTGTCTGCTTTGCCGTAGCTGTGCTAGTTACTACCACACACTGCTCAATGCTGTACCATGCCACATGCATGCAACAGATCAAAGCGAAAGATAGAAATAAAGTCCGAGAGAGAGCGAGCGAGAGAGGCCCAGATGTGGTTAAGCAGCAACAGTGCCATCCCCCTGTCTTGTTCTGCATCTCTTGTAATACCATGGAAACTTCTCCTCCTTAGCACAGCTAGCTAGGTCAAGCCCTCCATGCTGTGGGTTTGGCGTTTCACATCCATGGCAGATGCATGACACACTGGCTAGCTACCCAGCCTAACCTACTCGCTAAAAACCTAGAGCTGGCAGGCACTGAGGCACACACACATGATCAACTCAACTGTCCAATGGGAATGTGAACGTGTGGGTTCCATTATTCCTTCATTGCCTTACCCTCTTCTCTTAAGCAGCAGTCATGTCAAATCTTGAAGCTAGTCTAGCCCAGCAGCCATGATCTATCTTTTTTTATGCACTTGCTTGCAAATCTTATGATTTGCCAACAAAGATCCTTGGTGATTTGATCTCTCTCCGCAGCAAGTAAATACCACTATAAAGTTTAAGACTTTTTAAGATTATGAGTAGTTAAAGTTTGGTGGATAGATATGCTAGCTTTCTCTACATCCATTTGCTCCAGCTAAATTGCCTTTGCTACTGCAGATGTACAGGACGGTGAAGAATACCGAGAGGCCGGCAGCTTCGTCAGGTGAATAGTACTCCAAGCATGCAAATAATGTGTGATCGATAGTAGATAGACATGCTTTTATTTGCTCCCTTTGGAATAGGATGCTTAACTTAAACCTGCTCCAGCGCTCCATTTTATTCTCTTCTTAATGTGCGTTCCATGTGTTGAGCAGATCAGACCGACGGGTTTGAGAACGGCTCAGCCGGGGAGATCTGCGACGACAACTTGCTCGACCTGCGCGGCGGCGGTAGGCTCGACACGGTGGCGGCTCGGCATGGAAGGTTGGTTGCAAACGACCACGACGGGAACATCGGAGCCGGCGCCGCTCATGGTGGTGCTCTGTGGAATAACTCGTCAAGGTAGTCACAGACTCATGCTAGCTTAGTTAATTGCGTGTGTGTGCAATACGTGCAACAATATTCGGTAACTGTTTACTGTGCATGCTTGATTAATGGTAGTGGACTAGTGGTGGTAAACTAGCTAGGATTAACCTACGACTAAGGTAATCTGTAGTACTCCATCTCTCATTATAAACTGTATGTGCATTGATAAGAACTATCTGTGGTATACAAAAGTATAGGATTAATTAAATTGCATGGACTAAACTAGTTAGCTAGCCTTTTGATTGATGTCACCTCACACTGTCATGTACTCCCTCCGTCTTAAAATAAGTGTCTCAAGTTTGCCCAAAAATTAATGTATCTAGACATGTTTTATGTATAGATACATCCGCTTTTGAGCAAAGTTGAGACACTTATTTTTGACGGAGGGAGTATCTGTTTGACTTGGGTGAGCTTTGCTACTTTAGGCTGGCAAGTAAAGTAAAAAAACAGTCTCTTTTACCCACATGCAAGCACATCTTTGCTGTCTTGTTACTCCTGCATTAGGAATCAGTTCAGGGCAAATATATGAGACATCATCAGAAAGTAAACTAATAACTATTCATAGAGACAAGCAGAGATTTTTCATGGATCACCTTGACAAATGTATGCTTCAATCATGAGCTCATCATGCACCCCGTGTCAGCTTAGCTAGAGCAACTGTTGTACTGCTGACAGGGCATTGAATTTTGATGCCAGTAATTATAAAGGCCTCGCTCCATGCTACATTTTCTGTCATATAATATACATCATTGTACTTAACCTGAGTTTGCCTTTGTTGGTGTAGGGAGGAGGACTGGTCCGGCTTCCCTTGTGACTCCAACAACGAAAGCATGCAATCTTTCAAGGTACACATACTCAAGCAACCAGCTAACTACTAACCTGATTCTGTTAAAATAAATGGCTGCATTAGCGTGAAGGCTTGTAGGTTCAAAGTTCAAACATATGTAAACTGTGTGAGCTCAGCTAACTAACATCAAATATTATTTTGAATGGAAATGCAGGATCATATGCAGTCCAAGAGTCTAGAGATACTATCTGACATGAACTCCTGCCTGTCGGAGACGACATCGAGCGTGAGCGAGCCAAACCTCGACTTCACCCTAGGGCGGACGCACCACCACCGGAGCTGAAGACCTTCGCTCTTGTCGTCGTCCTCGTCTGCGATGAATCTTCATGAGCACGTAGTTTATTACTCCCTCCGTTCCAAATTACTTGACTTTAGTTTGTCCAGATATGGATAATCTATACTTGTTTAGTGTCTAGATACATCTGTATTTAGATAAATCCAAGTCAAGTAATTTGGAACGGAGGGAGTAGTTTGCAGTTAGAGTACGTAGATTGATCTCCAACGAAAAGCAAGGGTTTGTAGTTGAAATGTGGCTGATGTTTAGGACAATCAAAAGATCTTTTTTCCTTTATCCTTTCTGTAGTGGTAAGAATGAGCTAGGGTAGCTAGGGAAGAAGGGAATTAAAGGGTGTGTGTGTGCATGCATGCATGCTTTCTTCTACTGCATCCATCACATGTTCATGCTATGCCATGCAAGCGCTTTTTTGCAGATCGTACTATGGCTTTTGTAGCTCTTCATGGTACTCCCTCCGTCTTTTAATATAAGATGTTTTAGATGTTACACATGTTGTCTAAATGCATACTAAAATGAGTGAACATATAAAGTAAATGTGTTTACATACATTTGTGTGCATGTGAATGTGGACAAATGCTAAAACATCTTATATTGAAAAACGGAGGGAGTAGGATTGAAAAAGGGGTAACATATCTATGTTGATCGACATGACGCGAATGCAGCAAGGAAAGCTTGGTTGTTAAGCTAACGTACGTGTTGCATGTGTCCATGCAGTGTTGTTTCGCCATTTCTGTCTCCCAGGAATTCTTAGCAAGCAAGTGAAGCTAAAACATCTTATATTGAAAAACGGAGGGAGTAGGATTGAAAAAGGGGTAACATATCTATGTTGATCGACATGACGCGAATGCAGCAAGGAAAGCTTGGTTGTTAAGCTAACGTACGTGTTGCATGTGTCCATGCAGTGTTGTTTCGCCATTTCTGTCTCCCAGGAATTCTTAGCAAGCAAGTGCATCTTCATAGTAAAATTAGCAGTAGATAGAAGGAGAAAAAAATCATGATTTATCGTCGGAGAACACTCTTTCGGCATCAACACAAGAAAATGAAGGTTCACGAGATGAATCAAATAGTGTACTACGTTTTTTTCGAAGGTGCAAGTTTGAGCACTCTCTTAATTACCATGTGCGGGCTGTATTTCTAAATCTAGATTTCAGCACAATTATAAAACTTCACTACTACTGTATTTTTGACCGGAGGTTGGACCAAAGCAAGCTAGCTTGCAAAGCGGTGATGGATGTATAGATGGATATAGATCGATGGAATGGATGTGCATTGAACACTGAAGAGACGTTGAGGTGAGGGATGTGTGTGGCAGTGGACTTGTAGTTCAGTCCTGCTTTCGGTTTAATCAATATACTAGCAAGGCCAGGGGCGGGGCAGAGGCATGTGGTACTATATGTTTGACAAATGACAACAAGGCCATATTCTGTTGCTGACCGGCCGGCCGGACCAGAAGAGAACACCTTGGATCGATCAGTGGCTGACACACGCCACCCGGCGTCCCGGCCCTAGCGAAGAAAAATCCGATCGAACAAGTATATACTCCCTCCATTCCAAATTAGATGACTTCAATTTGTACAAAAGTGGATATATCTAGACATGTTACAAGTCTAGATACATCTACTTTTGTACAAATGGAAGTCATCTAATATGGAACGGAGGGAGTATGTTGAAATATTGTCTTCTCGTCAGGGAATCCAAAGATGTACAGATACATACAGTATATTGAGACCATGTTACTATTTGAAGGAGATCGTATAGTGGGAAACTCTGATGCGCCGAGTGCGAGACAAATCTGTATTCTGGAGGAGGCGAACGTAGAGCGGAGGAGGAAGAAGGTCGCGAGTTGTGACCAAGGGCTGTCTGTGTATTATGCTACTGTACCTAGCTAGTCCTGGTGGAAACTTTATCTGAAATTTTCTAATCTCTTTTGTGTGTTGGAGTATATGCGAATGAGAGAGCACGACGTGGTTTTGAACGCGGGATACTACAACTCCTGCGGGAAATAAGCGAAATTCGGCGTCACGAACAGTACACAAGCTTGGATTTGTACGATTTATGCACTGAAACTTTGAATCGCCGAGACTACTGGGCTACTTGCCAGCTGATCGCCGCCTCTGGTCAATGTAGGGAGAATTGAACGTTGACCGCGGTCAGCTGCTTTTGGGTGCCGACTTATTGCTGCACAGAGAGTGAGAAGCACATCACATGAGCAGCGAAAGAGGAGAGATAGTAGGCACTCAGATATAAATGATGACAGCAATCAAGAGGGAGCTTTACGTGGAACTGCATTGCACGGGGAAGGAGCAGAGACTACAGACCAACAACAGGATCGAAGCAGGACGACGACGACGACATGGAGCTAGAGGAGAGAGAGCCAGCGGCATCCATGAAAGCGAGGTGGTGGGAGTAGCTATGGCAACTGTACTAGTGATGAATGAATGAATGCGTCGTGATGGGTCACCTCATGGATCAACAGTACCCGCCTTACCCTGGCCATGACCCACCCAGTTCCTCTCCTCCTTCTTCCCCGTAGCTTTGCTAGAGCTGCAGGTCGCCCCATCTCCTCTGTGCTCGGCATGGACCTAGCAGAGCACTGTGTAGCAACGCCCAGATTGTAGCTGGGCAGAGCTACCATGCATACCGCCATCATAAGGTCATCATTCGAAAATTATTGGAGCGTGTGTGTGTGCTGCATGTGCTGCACCACAGGCTGATCGAGGGGGCACTTTAGGGCGACGGTAGAAAAGTTAGCTAGATTGGTGATGCCGAGGTGTTTATTTTTTCCTATACATTTAGCCCTCTCCGTTTCAAAATATATAAAAAAACGATGGCGCATTTCAGCGCTTGCTTTAACAATTTAAGATTTACCTGTTGGTAAATACATGTAGTATCACAAATTCACAAGGTATTTGCAAGGTTTGCAAACTTGTGGTACTCGCAAGCTTTGCAATCAAATCAAAGAATCGGCGGCACATCTCCTCTTCCAATGCCGCTTCACCACGAGAAGATATGGCTTGGACTTCATGACCTCACACCTAGCGCTTGGCAAATGGCAAGCGATTTCTACCGTTAAAGATTGGTGGATGATGGTGATCCATAAACGTGGAGATTCAAGGAAGGCCATGGCATCTTTGCCGATGCTTGTCTCTTGGGAAGTGTGGGAAGAATGAAACACACGGGTGCTTTGAAACAACTCGTCGACCTCTACTATGTTTATCACCAAATTAAAGAGGATGCGACTTTGTGGTGCCTTGTGGATGCTAAGGTTTTAAGTTATATAATGCCGCGAGAGTAAACCCTTTTATTTGTATTTTGACCAAGGTCAAGACAAGGCTTGTAATAGCACCTAAAACTTCTTCCTTAATTAATGAAGAAGGCAAATCTTTTATCTAGTTAAAAAAATTACAAGGTCTCGAGCTACAACTTTGACTGTAAGCTTTCACGACATACACAAATTTCCTTGTCATTAAAAAATTTAGGCGACTTTATTCAATCACGATAATGTCTAATACAATAAGTGGGACAAGTCTGGTCTACACCAATGACTTCCCGACTGCTTCTACAAGCGGTTGTTTTTTTTTCAAGATTTCTCCAACACGAGCTTTGCTACGCCGGAGGCCCAGAGGCGGCATCGAGTTTTGCTCACGACACGCCGTCGTGGGATGCAGAAGGAAGATGGTGCTGAACTTTTTAAATACATTGTGTTTTATTTCTTTTTATTGTAGGATGTTGGTTTCAGATAACACATGGCCTTATTCCTTTTCCGCGAAAAAAAGGTGCGTGGTGCTGTTCGTCATGTGGCTCTTGTGAAATTGTCGAGTGGCCGGTTGCAGCGTTAAGCAAAGGCAGCTTGCAAAAAAAATTAAGAGGACGGCAGCTTCCTGATATGCCGTGCTGGATTGGCGTCGACGCGTCGGCACAGCCCATGGAGGCCCAGAAAGGCATATTCGTTTTCTTTCCCAGATTATCAGTTCTTCAGCTTGCCCTAAAAAAGGCAATCTGTTCTTCAGCTACACGCTTGAAAGCGCTACATACCCTTGAAAATGTAAGTATGGGTTGGAGATGGTGGTTGTAGAACAGAACCCCGCAGATAAGGAAAAAAAAGATTGTGGAATAGAGGCCAGCTCGGTTCTAGATGGACAACGGGAGTATAGAGCTAACTCCGGGAGTATGAACAAAATCAGTGTTTTTTTTTTTTTAAATCCCATGTTGACCAGTGATTTTGTTTTACAGAGCACCACAAATTCCAATTGATCACGAAACTTTACATCTGCGTAAAACACTTGGCTATGTTTGTCACCCTTTTTCAGATTTTTTTAAATGTTGTACTATTTTTTAAATTTCCTTATCGGCCATGAGCACATGAGCTCATGCGTTGTTTTGAATTTTTCCTAACTCCAAATTACTTTTTTTAATCTTTACAAGGCCATGTCGTATTTTAGGTCTAACTTCGATAACGTGTATATATTATCATAACTTGGTCGCGTATGTTCTAAAGATTGCAACAGTGGAACCAATTCATGTTTCAGAGAACTGGTCTTGGAGTGTTTGTCAAGCTTACGTCAAATAAATGTTACATCGGAACCAAGTTTTAAAACTTACCTATACACTTAGAAAAAGTAAGCATAAGTTTTAAAATGTGAACACTTACTTTCTCATGTTTCTCATTACTTAAGAAAGCAAATGATCATATTATTTGATAAAAATTGCATGGGTAAGTTTCAACTCGATATCTATGTAGGTGATTTATTCCAATATTTTGTAAAATTTATAAAAATGTTTTTGCTAAGTTCCCGAAAGTATGTGCACCAAGAGATATTTTTATTATGTTTCAATTTCTTTACTTGTTGGCATCGATCGCCAAAAGGTACTAGTTGGTGGAAATCTTGAGTCGAGACGCCTTTAGGACCAGGTTCAATTTTTTCAAAATAAATGATTTTCAATTGCACCACAAGAGCAAATGCATAACACAAATCGAAGAAGTTTGTGCCAAAAAGATTTTCCCTTATAAAATAGTACTCACTCGTTCACAAAAGAATGTCTCAATCTAGTTTAAATTTGTATGTATCTAGACATGATTTAGTATGTAGATACATGCAAATTTGAGCTAAATTAAGACATCATTTTATAAACGGAGGGAGTAGTACAAAATTCCACAAAGAAAATTATGTACTTCCGGACCTCCTAGAAAAATCTGGTGTAGGAAGATACTGAGCGCGACTGCACCGCATCATCATCACTCAGCGCGTTGACAGTGTGCGGTTGCTTCTTCACCGCAGTCCCACCCACTGAAAATTTCGCTCAGCTACAAAGATCGTGACAGGAAACAACAGTAAGATTCAGAGTTCATTTTGCTTTATCCAGCCTGTTGGGCCCGTGATTGGATCATCGACTCTAGACCACAGCAATAGACGGACGGCCTCAGGCCACCTCTGCTGCGTTGCTCGTCGATGTCGACGGTATCAACAGATTCGCTGATCCATGAAAGTTACCCCTCTCTCTCACTCTCACTTTCTTCTTTGCCTGTTAAGGTTATGGCGGATGAAAGAATAGTTCCTTTTTGTGGAATCCCTTGCAAGCCGTCTCAGCCAACAGCAACAGAGTGTATGCTTTGATAGTTGTCTTTTTCGTGTTCCTTTTCATAGCTTGAAAATCACATCGGGAAGCTAAGGAAGAGGAGAATCGAACAGAGTGTGTGCATTGATTGTTTGTCCTTTTCATGTTCTTTTCATAGCTTAAAATACACACCAGGAAGCTAAGGAAGAGAAGAATCGAAACAAATCATGCTGGATTTGAAGCATAATTTCAGCCACAAGATTTTGATGCGACAAAAAGTAATTCATGATTTCATCATTCTCAATTTGAAGCAGCTTCAGTTGCTTGCTACAGAGTCCCCCGCAAATGTAAAAAAAACTTTGCAAAGGGGAAAAAATGCTACAGAGTAGAATCTGCTGGTGCTGGGGATTATCGACAGTAGCAGAGTAGCTAGCATCCTAGTAGCCCCAGAGAGCCACATCAGCTCCGCCATCAAAGCAGTCTGCGTTGTCCCAGTACGCGCCGGTGGCGGTGGCCGCCCGCGGCGGGTCCATGAGTAGCGCCTCCGCGAGGCTCATGTAGTACGTGCCCAAGTCCATTTCCGGGAACATGTCAAGCCTGAACATATCACTGTCCATTGTAACCGGCACCTCGAACTCTGCATCAGCGGAAAGCTCCGACGTCTCCGACGAACCAGCATCATCAGACGACGACGGCGCTGAAGAATCGCTACAGGAAGGCTCCTCCGCGGCGTTGGCGGCGAGGTAGGCGCTGGCGGCCTCCCGGCGCTGAAAATCGGCGACGGCATCGACGGCGGCGCGGCGGACATCGGCGAGGTCGGAGAGAGCGGACGGCACGGCGAGCAGCCACGCCGAGTCGGCAAAGTTGAGGCACGCGGCTGATCGGCCGCCGAGCGCCAGCATGGCAGCGTCGTTCGCGCGCGCAGCGGCCTCGGCGGTGACGTACGTCCCGAGCCAGAGCCGCGCGCCGCGCTTTCCGGGGACGCGCACCTCGCAGACCCACCGGCCGACGGAGCCACGGCGCCACACGCCGCGGTATTGTTGTTTTATGATGATCCAAATTCTATACTGATGAAGGCCAACTTGTGACGAAGGAGAGCGGAGCGTCCCGGATATGAGCCGTCCACTTATACTGAAGCTATTGGTTCCGGTGACCGCGAGAAGTGGCTTGCTGCTATGCAAGAAGAGATGCAATCACTCGATAAGAATGGCACATGGGAAGTTGTGCGCTTGTCTAAGAAAAAGAAGGCAGTCCGCTGTAAGTGGATCTTCAAGAGAAAGGAGGGTTTATCTCCTAGCGAGACTCCGAGGTTTAAGTCAAGCTTAGTTGCAAAAGGCTTCAGTCAAATTCCAGGTGTTGATTATAATGATGTTTTCTCTCCCGTTGTTAAGCATAGTTCAATTCGTACATTTTTTGGTATTGTTGCTATGCGTGATCTTGAGCTTGAGCAGTTAGATGTAAAGACTGCGTTTTTGCATGGAGAGTTGGAGGAGGAGATATACATGGACCCAGCCAGAAGGGTTCATAGTGCCTGGTAAGGAGGATCTTGTGTGTAAGTTGAAAAGGTCCTTATACGGTTTGAAACAATCTCCTCGTCAGTGGTATAAAAGGTTTGATTCTTTTATGTTGTCACATGGCTTTAAAAGGTCTGAATTTGATAGCTGTGTGTACATTAAGTTTGTTAATGGATCGCCTATATACCTGTTGTTATATGTTGATGATATGTTGATTGCTGCCAAGAGCAAGAAAGATATCGCTGCTCTCAAGCCACAGTTGAGTAGCGAGTTTGAGATGAAGGATCTTTGTGCTGCTAAGAAAATTCTAGGTATGGAGATTAACGTGACAGAAATTCTGGTTTGTTGTTTCTTAGTCAGCAAAATTACATTAAGAAAGGTCTTCATCGTTTTAACATGCATGATGCAAAGTCTGTTAGTACTCCTATTGCTCCTCACTTTAAATTGTCAGCTGAACAATATTCTAGTACGGATGAGGATTTTGAGTACATGTCTAGAGTTCCATATTCTAGTGTTGTTGGTTCTTTAATGTATGTCATGGTTTGCTCACGTCCAGATTTATCATATGCTATGAGTTTGGTTAGTAGATATATGGCTAATCCTGGTAAAGAACATTGGAAGGCTGTTCAGTGGATTTTCAGGTACCTTCGTGGCACATCCAATGCTTGCCTCAAGTTCGGCAAGACTGATGAGGGACTCGCAGGCTATGTGGATTCAGATTTTGCTGCCGATTTGGATAAGAGGAGATCCCTCACAGGTTATGTGTTCATGCTAGGTGGTTGTGCCGTGAGTTGGAGGGCAACGTTGCAATCCGTTGTTGCCCAGTCTACCACTGAAACAGAGTACATGGCTATTGTTGAAACATGTAAAGAATCGGTTTGGCTGAAAGGTTTGTTTGCTGAGCTTTGTGGAGATGATACTTGCATTAACCTGTTTTGTGACAGTCAAAGTGATATTTACCTTACTAAGGATCAGATGTTCCATGAGAAAACAAAGCACATTGACGTCAAATACCATTATGTGCGTGATGTTGTTGCAAAAGGTAAGCTGAAGGTATGCAAGATAAGTACTCATGATAATCCTGCTGATATGATGACAAAGCCAGTTCCTGTTACTAAGTTCGAGCTTTGCTCGGGCTTAGTTGATATCACTGTCTAGCCCAAGTGGCTATTTGGCGCCGAAGATGTTTTCTTTGTTGTTTCAGGGTGAAGTTCTCGTTCTTGCTACAAGATGGAATTTGTCTCAAGGTGGAGTGTTGTTTTATGATGATCCAAATTCTATACTGATGAAGGCCAACTTGTGACGAAGGAGAGCGGCAGCCCCCCGCGGTACGGTACGGATCGTTTCCAGGTCGGACTGCAGCCGACCTAGGGTTTTATGCCACCATATATTCATCTTGTAAGCCGCCGGTTGGGATATGTCGCATTGTGTAAATCCCCGGCGTTTGTAACCTCACCCCGATATAGTGAAGTGTTGCTGGCTGGCGCCCGTGGTTTTTTATTCTCCTTTGTTTGGAGAGGTTTTCCACGTTAAAATCTCGTGTCCCCTTTGGTTTGATCGTTCCGCTCTTCGTCGTTTATTTGCTATCGTTTATAACAGGTATACCGGGTGCCGCATCTCCCGGAACTTGGTACGCCCCGCGGGGCGCTTCGCCGCCGACGCCCGCCCCGCCACGTGTTCGGGTGAGTATGACACCGACGAGGAGGAGGAGGAGGAGGAGCTCGAGTCCATGGCTAAAAGTAGAGTACTTGGTGATTGGCTGGTGGATTCCTTCTTGAGCAAAGGAGCTTAGTGAGGAGTGTGAGCTAGCTGTGAGATGGTTGAGCTTGAGCGATAGTGCTCTGTGTTGTTAGCATCTATGGAGTGCGTGTACTTATTTATAGGTACTGTATGTATTTGTTGTGTGGGAGCTTGAAGAGTTTGAACGCGCTCAAGCCATTGGTGGATGGGGATGACGGTGAGATTGACGCGTGGCAGAATGCAGCGTTAAGCAAAGACAGCTTTGCGGGTGTTGCTCGAAGAAAAAATGACAGCTTGCGGGCTGCGGCATTTTTTAGAGCAAAAGGAAGGTTCGTATTTTGGAAGTAGTGAATTGGGCTCAACCGACCGGCTGAGCCCAGGGAGGCCCAGAGAGGCATATCCGTTTTTCATTCCCGCGTTATGTGTTTTTCAGTTGGAGGCAAAAAAAAAATGGACACCTGGCCTGGAAAATGTGTGTGTAGCCGGATATTATGGACTAGAGGCATGCCCTGCTCTAGATGGATGATAATAAAGGAAATTACAATCTTCTAGAACATCTCGAAAATCCTTCAAAATTTATTAAGTATAAGAATTGTCCTCGGAGTGAGTTCGGCAGAGATTTTCCAGACCCACAATAATCTGGTGAACGGATGTCCTTCGAGAAGATCTAGGCATCGTTGTGTAAAATATCTAACTGAGGAGACACGTCACATCTTGCCATCTACGACGCGAGATTTAGGAAGGCGGCGCGGCGTAGAGCGCGTGAGATAGTGTGCGGCTGCCTCCAGTACACCTCAGTCCCACTCACTGAAAAAGAGCGCGGCCACAAGACAACTGGCCCAGCTGCAAAGATCTTGATAGGAAACACCAAGAAGATTCAGAGTTCTTGATGCTTTAACCTCTTGCGCCCGTGAGGCGGCGAGCAGATCGACTCCACGCGACATTTTTCAGACGGACGGAAGGCATCAGACCACATCTTCGTGATTGCTCGTTGCGATCAAGGGTTCATTTCCGGATCGACTGATCCTTGAAAGCTCTCGTCTGGTTCTGCTTTGCCTGTTATGGTTATGGCGCAGGAAAGACTACGAGTACCTTTTCTTCTAACCATTTGCAGATCAAGTCAACAAGCAGAGTATGTATGTGAACTTTGATTTGCCTTTTTCATGTTGCTTTTAATAGCTCAGAATGATATTCACATATATGTTTTTCAGGAAGAGAAGAACCGGGGAAGAAGTCAGTGGCAGATCAGTCACGTAATTTGAGGAAACTAAAAGGGCTTCATAACTGAGTGTTGGACTCGAACCCTTTGCAGGCTGTTTCAACCGGCAGAGTATGTATGTACAGTATGTGAAGTTCGATTTTCCTTTTCATTCATGTTGTTTATAATAGTATCTTGCAATCGCATATATGTCTCGAAGAGTAGAACCGGAGCATGTCAGTAATATAATTTGAGGAAACTAGACTATTTCATGAGAGTGCCGGATTGCAAGCACATATATGAACCAGGAAGAGTAGAACGGGGCAAGACATGAGTGGTACACCAGTCAGAGAATTCGAGCAAACTAAAAGTGTTTCACAATTAAGTGCTGGATTGGAAGCAGCTTCAGTTTATTAGCTACAGAGTCTATCTCCTCGCAAGAACAAAATTACACTTTGCAAAGGAAGAAACTAGAGTGAAAACAGAGTAGTGGAATGATCAGCTCGGGAATCGTTTATCAACACTAGCTAGGAGGCTGATCAAGCCCTAAAAGATACACGAGATAATTTCTAAGACCTTGTAAATTATTTTAAAGCTATACGTGAACAATTTTTCATTATGAAAAATAGAGAGAAAAATAACACAAAAAGGGAAGACAAAACAGAATAAAGAAACAGAAAAGACATGAAGTAAAAAAGGAAAAGAAAGAAAATAGAAAAATGAAATAAAAATAAAAATAGAAATAAAAAAAAGAATAAGAAAGAAGAACGAAAATAAATTAGTAAAAAAGAAAATATATACAAGAAAAGAAAATCAACATTGACGGCAAAACATAAAACCAGAGCCAAGAACCCAAGATGTCGGCGAATCAAAAATAAGAGTGAACCGAAAAGAATAAAAAATTAGGATGAACCAAAATAATAATTAACAAAAAATGCGGGTGAACCATAAATAATAGTGAACCAAAAATATCGATGAACCAAAAAGGAACTAAAATTCGAATGAACGGGAAATAACAGTGAATCAAAACAATAGATCGATGGGTTCAAAAAAAATGTTCATGGGTTTTTAAAAATGTTCTGGAATCCAAAATTTTGTATTATTATATTAGAAAATATAATATAACAAATTAAGGAAATAATAAAATAGAAAGGAACAAGAAATGAGAAATAAAAAAAGTAAATGAAAATATAATATAACCCGGAACGCTATAAAAAAGAAAGGAAAACAAAACTAGAAAACGAAAAAATAAAACATGAAAAAGAACAAAAATGGAAAGCAAACTAAAAGAAAAACCAACTGAGGAACAAACAGAAAGAAAATGAAAAATAGGCCAGCACATGAAGGGCGACGCTGGGGGTGAATCGGCGCTAATGCTCATAGAGAGCTGTGTATAGTCTTTCGGGCTCCAAGCGATGTGGGCGTATCGTGTTATGCACCTTATGCTGATGTGTTGGGCCGGCATATCAAGATTTTCTTTTACTTTTTTCTTTTTTACATGATATATTTCTTTTTGTTTACTATATTTTAGTTTTTTTAATATTAGTTTTTTGTGGCTTATTTTAATTTCTCAGTTTTAATTTTCAAATTTTAGCAATATTTGTTATAATATTAAATAGTATTTAAGTTATATAAACATAAGATGAAAATTGTTTAAAGCCGTGATTTTTTAAAATACACAAACAAATTATTTATCACCCATTTTAATATTTTAATATCCATATACATATATATTTTTGTACGTGTAAGAAGTAAACTTCTTTTTGAATTTGCGAGCATATTTTTGGATCCATGAATGATTGTGAAACTACATTTAATATGGAATAAGAATTTCAAATGAATATTTTTAAAACATTTTAAAATGCATGGACTTATTTTTGAATCCAGAATTAATTTTAAATCTCGTGAATTTTTTAAACTACGTGACCAACATTTATTATGGAAGAAATATAAAAACACTTAATTAAAAGAAAATAAACAAAAACTGAAAAGGAAAAAATGATAAAAAAGATAGAGAAAAGAAAACCAAAATAGGAAAAAGAGAATGTACATTATAAAAAGAAGGAAGAAAAATTGCAAACGAAAAGTCCGCGGTACGGCCTGGCACGTACACGTGCGTCCTTCATGCAGCCCCGGGCGTATGTTGCCACTGTGGCGGTTGCCCTCGTGGGCTAGCCCATCCGTATTTCTTTATTCTATATCGCTCTTAGCAAGCGGTATCCTCGACTCTCATGTGGCGGTTGTCCAGCTGGGCCAGAGCATCCGAATTTCTTTATTTTAGAGTAAAGGTAGTAAAAAGGATGCATTCGTAGAGCTGGGAGTCGAACTAACAACGTCCCATATTTTAGAGTAAAATAGGATGCCTTCGCAAAGCTCGGAGTCGAACTAACGATGTGACAGCTGCAGATCTATTGCACATCCATTGGTCTACGACCGAATTCATGTTCATATTTCTTTATTTATATTTCTATTGTTTCATGTTATCGTTTCTTTTTGTGTTTCTTTTTTGATTTTCCATTTTATCATTTCTTTTATTGTTTTGTTTATTTTTTCAGTTATATTATTTATTTTAGTTTTCCTTTCCTTCTTTATTTGATGTAGGAACCATTGAGTATTTTTCTATCGGGTAAATTTATCGAACTGGTAATTTGTTTTGAAACCGTCAACGTTCAGTGTGTATTCTTTAAAACCGTCAACATATTTTGAACACGGTGACTATTGTTTTGGTTCACTATAAATTTTTGCTTCCTTCATGTGTTATTTTTTTTGGTGTACTACATCAATATTTTTTGGTTCACTATTATTTTTGGTTCATCCGTATTTTTGGTTTACTATTCTTTCCAATTCACAAGAATTTTGGTTCCTATTTGGCTCACATGCCTTTTTGGTTCACCGGCATTTTCGGTTCAAAATATTGTTTCGCCGGTATTTTCGGTTCACTATTACTGTGGTTTACGTGAATTTTAGTTCGGTTTGCTATTAATTGAGACAATTTTATCACGTGAAATTGTTCCAATATAAAAGGTGTTATTTTCTTTTTCTAAGTGAATGTTCTTAAAATCTGAACAATTTTCAAATTTGAACAATTTTGAATCAAAACAATGTTCGAATTTGAACAAATTTCAAATCAAAACAATTTTAAATTTGAACAAATTTTGAATTTGAAGAAATTCAAATTAGAACAAATTCGAAACAAACCTCAAATTTGATTTTTTTTAATTCGAACAAATTTCAAATAGTAACAAATTAGAATTTAAACTCTCAAATGGAACAATTTTCAAATAGTAACAATTTAAATTTGTTTTTTTTTTCAAATCGGAACAAATTCAAGACAATTTTCGAATTCACCAATTTAAAATTTGTAGAAAATTCGAATTGGTACAAATTTCGAATTTGAACTTTCAAATCGGAACAATTTTCATTTTGAACAAATTTCAAATTGAGACAATTTTTGTATCGTTTTTTTTTTTGAAGTAGAAAAAATTTCGAATTTGAGGAAAATTCAAATCGAAACAATTTTAAATTTGAAAGAACTTGAATTTAAACAAATTTCAATTTGGACTAATCTTAAATTTTAAAAATTCTAAATCTGAACATTATTCAAAATTTATAAACCTTTTCGAATTTGAAAGAAAAAGAAATAAAAATAATTGAAAAACAACATAAAAACAGAAAAGGAAACTAAGAAAAAGAAAAACTAAAAAACTGACACCCAACCAGGCTGGCCCAGCAGCTTTTGCCTTCCGCCCTCAGGCGACGGCGCTGTTCCGCGTCGCCGTAGAGCGATGTATAGGATTTGCCATCGGTAAAGTCTGCTCGCACCGTGTGAAGAAACAAGTACTAGGCCTGGCCCATTTTATATTGCGGTAAAGTTTCTGGTGCACTGGGCGCGTTGCGCAGCACAGAGCGGACGATAAGTATTCCGCGATAGGCCGCATGTGTAGCAGATCTGCACAGTCCAAATCAAGGCAGGTTTAGGCCGCGAGGTTCAATATCTTTTCTTTGCTCCTTTTGTTTTTGTGATTTTGTTTGTGTTTCCGATGGAGTTAATCTAGACCCCTGCCATTTTTTTTTTTTTTGCGAATGAGATCCCTGCCATTTCGATCTGTTTTAATTTCTAGCCGAACAACAAATCACCCCCGCTCAACTTTATGGTATTTTAGCAGATGCTCCACTTTATCTAGGGAGCGAAACTAAAGTTCATCTGCACGATACTACGATCCGATCGATCCAAAAATATTCGTGTAGTAATTAAGTGAGCTCGTACTAATGGAAACCTTACGTTATCTGAGCACGTGAGTAGTATCTGCCCTGTGGTCTTCTTCTGTTCTTCGTAACCATCTCATCGGATCGCTAACCTAATTGCCTCTTTATTTTCATCTCTCTCTCTCTCTCTCACTCTCTTCGTTTCCATTTCATTCCCCTATGCACTCACTAACTCATCACTAGAACTCTATCCTCGCTAAAGTCTTGTTCGATTCTGGTGCATCACATTCTTTCATTTCGGAAAGCTTTGCATGCGACAATCAAATCAGTTTTGAAAGGATGGACATCCCTATCTTAGTGCAACAACCAGGAGCTAAGTGGCACACAAAGGGAGTTACCCGTAACAACGAGATATTAATTGGGAACCTTCCATTCCAAGCATCTCTTATAGCCCTCCGTTCTTCAGACATTGATGTCATTCTAGGGATGGATTGGCTGATGGCAAATAAAGCAGTCATCAATTGTAATGCTAAATCCGTCCAGCTTACACACTCTTCTGGTTAGATAGTTCACTTCCACGCAAGAGCTCCAGTTGTTCAGCTTTATGCCCTCAACGTTGATCCTCTTTCCGCGATTGAAACAATACCGGTGGTCCGCGACTTTCCTGATGTCTTTCCAGAAGAATTGACAGGCATGCCACCTGACAGAGCCGTGGAGTTCGTCATCGAAATAGAGCTCCGATGAGGAAGGGGCATGGATAGCGGCGCGCCTTCGGCTCGTTTCAGTGTTCGTAGTCGTCGCTAGGTGATCCAAAGACCAATTTGTAATTTTTATTACTTTTTACGCCTCTTGTACTACTGTGGATGATTATTAATAGACCGGTGGATCTTTTCGGAAAAAAAAAACTCATCACTAAACGCGATTTAGGGTGAGAGGAGAGAAACGCCGATCTCCGGAGGAAGACGACGCGGGAATGAACCAGGGCCGCTCTTTGTGCGTGGGCCAGCGCGACAGGCTGGTTCGATCTAGCCGGATCGCACGGTCGGGCCAGCCAGGCCCAACCAACCGACCAACGTTTCCTTATTCCGCGTCAAGCAGGGAAGCAGCTTCTTGTCCGAATACAGATCTCTCTCCCATCTCCATGGCTTCATCTCTCTCACTCCTATCGTATGCGGCGTCTGCGTCTGCAACCTCCAACTGTGCTCGTGCGTGTCATCATGATCCAGCAATGATGAAGCTCGTGAGTGAAACTATTATTGCTGCAGTTCGCCGTTGCCCTGTGTAAATGGAATCTGAAATCTTCCTTGCCAAGGTTCAATAATGGGCGATGCATGGAAATCTATATCTCTGTGCTGCAGAGCGGGAGACGTAGAAGTAGATGCCAAGACTGGCAAAGATGTCCATCGAGCCATGCATCACCTACCTTGTCGGTGCACCAAGTTAACATCATCAGACATCACCAAGTTAACATCACCCATCTCTTCGTGGAGCTGATTACCCCGAAAAGGGAAATGCAGATTTTTGGTGTATTGTACCTTCTCAGTTCGAAAATATTTGACTT
The DNA here is from genome assembly GCA_947311845.1 of Poa pratensis. Classification (NCBI taxonomy): domain Eukaryota; kingdom Viridiplantae; phylum Streptophyta; class Magnoliopsida; order Poales; family Poaceae; genus Poa; species Poa pratensis. Next base: position 41,408,506 of record CAMZMU010000086.1, on the reverse strand, counting down.
AGACTTGTCGAAATATGAATTTATTTAGACATGTTTTAAATACATCTTTATTGAGACAAATATGCGTCAACTATTTTGGGACGAAGAGAGTAATATTTAATTAGAAAAGCCTAATTTTTCCGGAGGATCAATCCTCGAGATCATTTCGTCACTCCCACGTCCAACTACTAGGGAGCGCCATGTTTCTTCTTCCGTCGGCCTGCAAAGAGTATGACGCGTTCGTATAGCTTGTCCAACCCGTCTATACGGACAATGTCTGAGTCCACCTCCGGGTAGGCCAAGCGCCGCCAGCTAGGCCAAGCCTTTACGTGACATCAAAATCTCAATGTTAACTTCCATATAAACACTAGTACAAAGCGTGGCATGGGAATGGATCAAACCTTGTATCGGCAACGGATTAAAAATCTTCGATGTTACTTATGTGAAAACTCAAAGGCGACGGTTCTTTATAGCATTGACCATACTATGCAGGCAACAACCATAGTCTAAGACCATCACCTTCACTGATATATCAGTCACGGATATACGAATACATGTTTCTAATGAGGGCTACACAAAACAAAAACAAAAAAGAACGGTGATGCGTAATCTTCCTGATGGATCGATCAGCGTTTCTTCTTCGGCCCGCCTACTAGTGTTACGACGCCTTCATGCAACACGTCCACCTGCCTCGACAGATGACGTCAGAGTCCATTGTTGGCTAGGCCAAGCATCACCGACCAGGCTAAGCCTTATCGTACGGGAAGCAAGCTCCACCTCCATAAGACATTAAAACCTCAAGGAGAAGTCCAAATCCAATATGTGATGTTGTTTTGAGCTCGATATAAGCCACAAAACTAAGGGGGATGAGTCCACGTTGATAAGATTTGGCAACAACGGAACTCCGACGGTTATTCGTCGTCAAGTTCGATCTCATGAAGTCAATCTTCCATCAAAGGTTTATTTTACGATTTATTTTGATGTGGCATTGGTGTTATAAAATGTTACAAATTTGGTTGCGTTTTGCTGCAGACACGATGACATGGGGTTACCACGGCAATACCCATAGAGAAAACCCTAGGTTACAATGACGATAGAAATCTAGGGTTTCCTTCCGTATAATACTTGCTTCGTACTCCAAGAATTAGCGTGGTGGATGCGTCTGCATCCTTCGTATAAGCTTGGGATTCATGGGCTTTGATGAGCCACCCGGTGGGCCTTCAGCTAGACCGTGCCAGGTATACCACTGGTTGGATACCCAGAGGGTATACCCACGTCACACAAAAAACAGATGCCGCAACGAATTTGGGCTTTTATAAATGTTGCTTCAATGTTGGAAATATTTTCATGAGTAGCTGCAAACAGTGTCCTGCAACTCATTTTTCGGAGATTTGGTAAGATGGATAGAGGTTTGCTACAACTAATGGGAGTTTTGTTGCATACTCATTTATTTTTACTGCATCAGATGTTTCAAAATGCAGCCGTTTTTTATTTACAATTTTGACCAACGAGAGAATAAAATGTTGCAACAATACTACAATATCACAAACTTTTGCTACGCAACACGGGGTATGCTGCAATGATCAGATGGACGAGATTTGGTACTTTGGTGACTTTTAGTCGTAGGAGAGGCTAGGGATTTTTCTACCTCATATCCACTTTTCCGAATGGGAACGTAGGTCCGATCTCTGCATCATAATGGTGCACGCGCCCTTGTCCCCACATCCACGGAGGACACCCAACATAGACATGTTGAATTTGCTGAATTTAGCACAAAAATTATAAAAAAAAGACACGTGGCTAATTTCAAAGTGCTAACAGTAGAACGATATCATCACGCAATAGCTTCAAATTATAACTATGCATTATATACAAACTATAAAATAATCAAGAACATGAAATGAATGCATTTTACGGTATTCATTTCATCACAAAATCCCACATTGTTACTCCTGAATGGATGGCTAGGTTTTGACATATTGTTACTCAAGAATGGCGGCAATACTGCTGCATGATTTGTGGTCGACCCAGAGAGTGGTGCATAAGTCTATCAGCTTTTTTGGACAAGTCAGAGCAACTCCAAGGGCTCACCCATTCTCCTCCTTCCCCCTCCTGCCATATGTCTATGCCCGTTGCATCACAATATAATGGCCCATCGGATAAAGTGTCTGTTGAATGGCTATATTGGGGCCGGATTGGAGCTAAACGGACATTGTCCGTGCCCACCCGTTTGTTTTTTCTTTGCCCGAAACACTTTTTCTTCTCGGCACACATACCCTCTGCCTTCCTCCTTCCCCCAACTTTAGTTTTTGTCGCCGCTGCCCAAGCCGTAGCCGACACCATGGCCGATGCACCGCCTCTATTACCATATGTCGCGGCTGCTCCCTTGGTCGTGTCGAGCAAACCAACCTGAAGAGCCAATAGTAGGCACAATAAGTTGATCCTGTAAAACAAATTCTAGACCTACCTAGCTCTCAAACATATTGGAAACACTAACCTAGCAGAGGGATATGGAAAGAATAAATGTTTATCGAACACCCTAATACAAAAGAGGCATTGACAATTTGCTTTATGTTGTTTTCTTTGTGACCTTCTCCGAACTTTACCCATGATTTTTGTCAGTAAAATGATTTTCTACACCATGATGCATTCAACGAAAAAAATAGTTAGTTCTCTATGACGCCACAAGAAGGGCCACAACTCAAAGTACAAAATGACACCTAAGTACTAGGCGCCACAGGTTGCAGCTATGAACCCCTTAAGCGCCTGGACACACCATGCCAATCCTAGAACATGATAGTGTTAGAGAGGTTGCCCATGCATCGCAAGTCCATGTCAAATATGACGGTGTCATGTTGCTTGTGTATCCACTAAGTTGTGAGCATGACCCCTTATTAGGTCTCTTACCTCCCCATTATGGTAGTGGAGTGGGAGGTGAGAGGTCACCAATCCATTATCAAGACGCTGATGTCGGAGGATTGAACGGATGATTGGATAGGATAACACCTTGTTTCAAGGGGCAAAAGGAAACCGGACACTCGGAGAGGAGGTGGTTCATGGTCTCCTTGGATAGTCCACAAAGCACACACCTTAGGGCATGTTGTAGACCACCTCACGGGAGCCTGTGTGTTGTATAAAACCTTTCCTGCATTCGAGCCATATGAAAAACTTGATGTGAGAAGGCACCAAAGATTTTCGTTTTAACCTACAAGAACTTGAAACAACCACCCTATGCCTCCCCCTCCCCCTCCATGGAAGAGGACTATAGCAAGACTTGGACTTGTGATGTTGGTACGATTTTCCAAGGAGTTGAAAGTTGCACGCACTTCACTGATTACCGAACTTTTTTCCAGGGCATTCATGGAGTCTTAAACCTACACATCCTTGTAACTTTTGGGATTTATTTTTTCTGTGCCCTGGTTCGCTCTAGTTTCCTCGTCTGTGCCCTACCTGCGTAGTTTTCCTTGTTCGTGCCCTACCTGACTCTTTTGAGGCTCGGAGATGGCGAAGACGGACGTTTCCATCCGGTCAACCCTTTGACCGTTAACAAAGTTGTGACATGTGGGGCCAGTGAAGTGCATGCACCCGTGCGCACCCATGATACTCGCCGTCCCCAATTAAAGCTTACAAGTGTTGCCAGCGGAGGAGGAAAGCTCGCATGCAGCCGTACGAGCGCGTCCTTGCCTGCTCGCCATCCTCGCGCCTTCAATGGCGTGCCGCGTGCCCCCCTGACCGGCAAAAAGCTGCCTCGCCGCCTACGCTGCCGGCCTGGCCGCGCATCTGCTCCGCCGTTTTTCGCGTCTCTCTTGTCTAGTCTGTCCCGTCGCAAGCGGAGCAGTCTGGCGAGCCGAATCAATGCCCGGTCGCCATTACTGCCAATCCAGATGTGACGCCGTCCAGACCGCAGATGGCCAGAAAAGGAGCCATTTCCTTGCCCATTGCGCCCACGCCACCCAGTGATCCCTCTTCCTCTCCTTGCCACCCTCGCCCAGTCCCTCATTTTTTCATGGCTCGTGGTAGTGGCCGCTCCACTCCTAGCTCGAACCGCCGCCACGTCCGCTATGGTTTCTTGAGTTGAGCGAGGGCAGCGGCCGTGGGCGTGGGCGCACTCCTCCAAGGTCGAGCATGATCTATTCATGTTGGGAGTCTCCGTCGAGCTCGAGCAGGCGCAGGGGCAGGGGCAAGGGCAGGGCCATTGCTCCCGATCCCATTCCCTTCATCGATCTGTCCGAGGAGGAGGAGGAGGTCATGTACCCGGGTATGGCCTGGGCCAGGGCCGACTATCGAGCCATAGAGCAGGCTAGGCATTCCGCCGAGCAGCAATAGCTCATGGATGCTTTGGTCGCTTCTGTGGTCGAATCGAAAGTCGTGTGGAGAAGGCGACAACCGCGAAGTATGCGGAGGACCAGCAAAAGGCTCTGAACAGCTCGGAGAGCAAGGCAACGCCCCAATGGAGGTCGACGGCAAGGGCAAGGGCAAGGCCAAATCGGTGGAGGTTTCCGATGACTAGGACGAGTGGTAGTCCATTTTAGTTATTAGTTGTTTTAAGGCAAAGGCCAAGGGTATCAAGGAATTTTAGTTGTTGATCTATTTTATATTTTTTTACTATTGTGACACCCCTCCCTGGCACATCTCGCCAGAGAGGCAGTCGCCCCGTGCGCCAGCCCAAGATATCTGGCCGCACGTCACGACAGTGCAACATAATGAAAATCATTACACAATCCGGCACAAAAAGTGCTACAAATGGTTTACAAGGCCATCAAGCCATTACAGAATATCTTGCCAAGCTTGGCTCAGGACAGAGTTTAACTGGCAGCGGAAAACGGCTAAGGCAATGGCTTGGAGCGGCTCCACTCCACAGGCATCTGGCTGGTCTACTGATCCTAGCACGCTCTTGCTCCACATCCTTGCTAAGGTAGAAGATGAATCATCGCCAAAATCTAGCCATTTGAATAGCCAACGTGAGTACAATGACGTACTCGCAAGAATATTAACCACTTGACACGAACAGTCCAACAATCATGCAACAAGATATACATTGGAAATAAAATCCTACAACATGGCAAGTGTCTACTCTAGGTAGACCCATATGATAACATACAGGTAGCATGGCATCACAAGAAAAAAATAGCATAAGGAGACAACGGGGTATCACCAGTACAGAGTCCAAGCCAGGTGGGGTTGGATCGTGTACCGGCAATCACACAAAGAGATTACCTGTGACGAGTAAACGAGTGTGCCAGTTGGAACCAAGTATTATAACAACACCTGTCATCACAACTAGGCTCAACGGCCTTACTAGATCTGTCAACTGCTAGGCCCACTAGCCTCATCCTTTCACCTGGGCATGCACGAGTGATGTTGGCTCAGGCCTAACTCTAGGCTCCCAATGATCACACCGTCATCCCTAAACACGGTAACCATCCACAGCTCAAGTAACATTCCCTGCATCATCTTATTGTTCATTTAGTGAAATCAGGTTGTTCATCATCTTTCCATTCGAACTTATGTTTAACCTCCTGACACGACAAAGACACACAGTGTGACCAACACTGAACTGTTGTTCTATAACCTTGGAACGAGGCTAGACATCCAGATTTGACACTCTCGAGAGGCCGCAGTTACCACCCATATAAGTGCACCACACTGAGCCGGTACTTCAGGACATCATCCCTAAGACGAACTCAGCAAGATACACTCACATGACCGTTCACGCTACCAAGACACTCCCTGTATAGCTACCGACATCTCCGTCGGACCATGTCTTATGACGAAGTGAATCCGACACGCCCCCAACAGATGAGCGACGCCTAGCTCCGGAACCTTCACAAGACTAGCCCCGACCACGAAGGTAACCGACTAGTCTTGCCAAAATGGTAGCATCAAAGGCGGCTCAATAGGTTACGTAGGCCAAGGCCCGCCCATATGAGCGACAGTGGTAGTGCTTTCGATGTTCAGATTAGTGGCACCATGGACTGACCCTATCGATGTTTGGAGGGGTGTTTCATTTAATCAGTTTCATCATAACAAGTCCAAACAACAGATGTTCCGTCCAACACAACCATCACAATATCATAATAATATATCATCAAACGACAAGACATTAGCAACACAATATTTCAAGAAATAGTAGTTTGTATTGACCGGGTGACTAAGGCGCCATCACAGATCAATACAGGAATTCAAGCAGCAAATAGATCGTATTGGCCGGGCGCCAGTGGCGCCACCACGTATCAATGTCCAAAAAGCGTCGTCGTTCCTCCATTCCTTCGACTGTGGCGGTTCCCCCAGTCCATCGCCTCGGGAATGGGGAGCGGTACCCCCAGACTCACACCACAACTCTACGGAAATTAAATGTCAAAGTCATGATATCTCATGACGCACAGTTCATGAATACCAAGCAAACACATACACATACATGGCATGATAATATGTAATCAAATAGGCAAACAATACTGCCAGACTGGTCATAGCAAGTGGTTAGCTTGCCTTCGACGACGGCTTCCTATGGTTCGGGGAATTCTTGGACTCGCCGTGGGGTAGGGTCTCGACGAACGCCTGAACAATATAGCGCATAAATAAAAGGCCGCAAAAACAACTACTCCCAAAAATAAAATAAATAACACCACTGGATAGGGATTTTAAAAATAAGATTTTAGAAATTTGAATCACCTCAATCGGAGCCACGGATCAAAAGATATGGATCGGCGAGATTTAATCGGAAAAACAAGCTAGCACACTTTGCAACGATCAGTTTACTGTGCTTCTTTCTTCTAGCTTCCTCACGTACGGGAAAGCTCGGGTGTAGCTCGACGCCGGCTGTTGGGCGCACGGCGAGGCCGGGAGACGGCCGGAACGGAAAGGTGGTGGTGGACCACGGTCAGGGAAGACGAAGCCGATGGCAGGGAGGCTTCCCACGTGTCACGCCCGAGCTCGCAAAGCTTCGGCCATGGCCATGGTGGACATGGATGGCGCCGATGATTTCTGCCACCCTTCGCTCCTCTGGTTGGATGGGGGGTTTCAGAGGATGGGTAGGAGGCTCTCTGCCAGTTTAATAGGAGAACGGAGCCGACCCGAGCTTGCCACGGTCGGGAGTCCGACGGTGACGGCCTCGGTCAGAATCGAAGCAGAGCTTCGCCGTTGTCCCTCTAAAATACCAGAGAGGTCCAGAGGAAGGAGGTGAATGAGATGCAGCATCCAGAGAGGGCTCAGCATTCCTTTTATAGCCGGACGGAGGAGAGCCAGGTGTGTCGTGTGCGGCCGCTCAGCCACTGATGACTCATCGAGTCACGGGCTCACAGGTCACAGCTGACGCCACTCCTGCCACAGGGAAGGGGTAAGGAGGGGGATGAGGCTGTCGTGCTGGACGCACAGTGGAGCACGAGGCTGCACTGGTGAAGGAGGGTTAGGCCGGAGTTTAGTGTTAAACGGATTAAGGTCATGTCAAAGCGTGCGTCCAGCGCGACGCGAGCGGCATCGTCGCGTTCCCGGTGACTCCGAGCATCAAACGCAAAGACGGAGGTATCTACGGGTTTCTATGGACGAGGCCTACGCTACTATATAGGTCACACGCAAAAACTCCACACTTGATAACACAAAGTTTTTCGAAACTCAAACGCACACAAGGTGTTCGATAAAAAGATAGAGGCCTTGCTCAACTCAGAAAAATCCCAAACAATTACCACAGGGTATGTTGGGTGTAGGGAGAGTGTCTAAGGAGTTTGAACTTATTTGGTGTAGTAGAAAAAGGGTTTTGGGAATGTGTCCGCTAAGCCGCGTACCGGCATCGATTGTTGGCTTACAAAGGAAGTAGGTCAAAAATTGCTCGAATGGGTTTGGGTTCAACAGAAGAAGTGTAGGAAATACAAAAAATATGCATCTCCCTAAATTATGAGAATTTTCAGAGGTTCCTACGTGGACTGAATAAACTTGGGATCAGGACTGAGATTTAACAATTAACCCCTAAGTGGAAATATTGCATCGGAGTATACAATATTTTTGTGTGGGTCATCTAGATAAGGGTAGGGGAATCCTCTAGTATTTTGGTAGAATTTTTCCAACTATGGAAATAAGATTTTCTTTGGTAGGTGGACCGAAGGGTTTAAAAACGACCGACCGTTTGGGGTTAGGATTTATCGGAAGAAATCCAAATGAAGGAATTGTCCCGAGGGCCGTAGTGGTTCGCGGGTCACCCGGACAAACATGAGAGAGGAAAATCCCTAACTCAAATCGTCTCAAAAGATTTGAAGAACCATTTATTAAAACTAGAAAAAGTTTTCCGGCGTCCAAAAATAATTTAAAATTCGGTCTAAATTTTCGGGGTGTTACAACTATGCACCAATGAATATTATGCTGTCTCGTTATTAGTTGTTTTAATTATGAATTATGTCAAACTCTTGCAAATTTCGTTTTTTCTGTTCCCAAAATTCACAACTTAGTCTACTATGAATCTACGCAATTGCAAAGATAAAAGTCGGAAATATTCACCCATTAGTTATGAAATTTGGCTTTGTGCATTGACATTTTGAAGTTTCTAACTATGTGTGAAAATCCCCATTTGGTGTGCCAAAATCCCCATTTTGTGTGATTGATTGATTTTGTTCTGGTAGGACGAGGCAAATGGGGGGCGAGCCAAAATCCCCATTGGGTACGCCAAGTTTCCTAGTCCTGGCGCGCGGCCAATCAGATCGCAGAATGAGCTTCTCGCGGATTGCCCAGATTCCTTCTGGAAGAACGATCGGACGGCCGCAGTTCAGCGCTAGGGTTAGATCGACGGTCATTGTTCGGCGAGGTTTGGGACGGGGTTTGGAGGCAGTCTACGGGGTTTTGAAAAGTTTGACAAAGTGTCAAAGTTTCATTTTCATGTTTTAAAGTTGTTTAAATGTTGGTTAAAGTTAGGTTTGACCAATATTTGAAATGAGCTTTAAAAATTCAAAAAAATCAAAAAAAGGAAAAACCTGCGCACATAGTCTTCTTATGTCATATACTAACGATTCAAGTTGATAAGCAAGTTTTATATATATTAAAAACAAAAATTCATGTATCTAATGTGATATATCTCAAACTATGTCGCATGAAGTGAAGAGTGAAGAGAAGGTGTTTGGATTTGCAACATGAATTTTTTGAAAAACTCACCAAAGTTTCATTTGAAGTGACTAAGAAGGATCTAGGCTTAGTTTTTCATTTTCATGTTTTAAACTTGTTTAAATGTTGGTCAAAGTTAGGTTTGACCAATATTTGAAATAAGCTTCAAAAATAAATAAAAAATAAAAAACCTAAGCACATAGTCTTCTTATGTCGTATACTAATGATTCCAGTTGATAAAAAAGCTCTATATACATCGAGACAAAAAATTCACGTATCTAATGTGATATCTCAAACTATGTCGTATGAACTCAAGAGTGAAGAGAAAGTGTTTGTATTTACAACATGGAAATTTCAAAAACCTCACCAAAGTTTCATTCTGAAGTGACTAAGAAGGATCCAGGCTTAGTTTTTCATTTTCATGTTTTAAACTTGTTTAAATGTTGGTCAAAGTTAGGTTTGACCAATATTTGAATGAGCTTCAAAAATTCAAAAAAAGGAAAACCCCGCGCATTTTCTTATGTCAAATACTTATGATTCAAGTTGATAAACAAGGTCTATATACATTCATACGAAAAATTCACGTATCTATTGTGATATCTCAAACTATATCGTATGAAGGGTGAAGAGAAGGGGGGAGAAGGGGTTTTGGATTTGCCAAAACTCACCTTGGTGTTATAGTATCATGGAATAAACAGAAACTTACAACTTCAATATTTTTCAACGTTTTGTGTCATAGAGCGCACATTGTGAGTGCCAGTTCGTGTCCAGAACGCGCTTGGTGTGTTGTTACGGATGCACCTACGCAGATCAGCACGTAAACAAAAAATTAATCGCGTCAGTTCTCGCACAAAATGCTTGCGATTGTCTAGATGTCTCACAACGTTTCCAATTGCTGTTGTCGAGGAATTCTCGTAGGAACCCTCTACTGTAGTGTCGTTCGAACTTTGGGGACTGAAACACGCTCTCAACGAAGCTCTTCGAGGACCTCGGTGAAAGAGACACACACGCAGCAAGGTGACACAGTAGTTTTACCCAGGTTCAGGCCACCATGAAGGTGTAACATCCTACTTCCTGCTTGTCTGGATTGCACTGCTCGTAGAAGTTACAGTACAAGTTTCGGTGGTAGTTGCGAGGTAGAAGATGATGTTCTACGGCCAAGGCATGGCCCTACTTATAGAGCTCCGGTCCTCTTCCCCAAAGTTTAGGCGGGAAGGGTTACCACATAGCTCCAAGAAGAGGTACCGGCGTACTGCCCTAGCTCTGGTAAATCCACCGTCCATGGCGCAGTCGCGCAGGCTTGGTGATGACGTCGTGGTGGCTTGTAGTGTTGGTTCGGCTGTCTTGTACCGTAGGGGAAATCCTTGGGCTCCGCTTTCTCTGCTTATGAGGACTGGCGTCTCTCTAACACCGGAAAGGAAAGCTTTGGCTGGCACGCTCTGTGCCGGGGTTAGGCGCGTTCCGCGCTACTCTGAAGAGATGTGGTGACACATGGCCCACGATATGGAACCACGGGCATGCTTCGCTCTTGTCTGGTTCCGCCTGAGGCCTGAAGGCGTTGTATGTCTTGCTTGGGTTGCCTCAGGAGGCTTTTCTCGATAAGCGGGGTCGAACTCTCCCGAAGCCTTTCGCTAGGTGACCGCGAGTCCTCGCGAGGCCAAATAAGGGGGTCTGGAGCGCTTCTGCTGACCGCCCACCTCCTGCTCGGCCATTTGCGGTTCGCCTCCTAGGCCAAAGGCATACGGGCCGTGCCACCCTGGTTTCTACTGGTCTGACAGTAGCCCCCGTGCCCGTGGTGTGAACGCCTTGCGCGTGTAGGTGAAGCGGCATGGGCCCATACAGATGCCTGGCCTAGGAGTTGACGCGGCCTGGGGGTCCTGCGCGCGCACTTACGAGGGCCGTGACGCCTCGGTAACCGCTCAGGCTGGCCATAAAGGGAGGACCGCACGCGGCGCAGCCGCCCCACCATTCTTCGTGAGTGGATCTCTGTCTGCCTGACCTTCTTCCTCCCGCTTCCCTGCCTAGTCCAGATCTCGCTGCGAAAGATGACCGGGAAGCGTAAGAGCGCCGCCGAGGTGGAGGAGAAACATTGGGGCGATGCTCTTCTCCCCTCACGGGTACCGAGCAAAAGCTTGGCGCTGGCGCGTCGTCAGATGCATGTCATGCCTGCAGAGGGCTCGACGACCAAGCTTCGTCCAGGGACGGATCTCTTCTCCCCCCGAAGGGCTTCAGAATATCCCTTTTCCTCCACTCCGTCTTGTCGGGCTCGTGCCCACCTTCTCCGAGTTCTTCCTGGTAGTCTTGGATCATTACCAGATCCAAGCGCTCCACTTGCAGCCGAACTCGGTGCTTACCCTCGCGATCTTTGCCTTCCTTTGTGAGGGATTTCTGGGGGTAAAACCCTCAATAGACTTTTTCCGGTTGTTCTTCAGCTTGCGTGTCACAGCCCCGGAGCAGCGCTCTGGCTGCGTCTCCTTCCGTCTAGCGGACGGGGTGGCTAACCCTCTGATTACCTTCGAGTCCCCCAAGAAGCAGGAGGAGTTTCGCAGAAGATGGGTGTACCTGGATGTTGGGGAAGTGAATCCCTATCTGGATGTTCCCGCCGCTCCGGCCACGAAGACCCCCCGACTGGGTGCATCTCAAGGACCTCGCTGGGGATTGGGAGCCCCTGAAGGAAGCGATGAAGCACCTGAGGGATGCGGGCCTGACGGGGAAACAAGTGGTGAAAGAGTTTCTCGAGCGTCGAATCGCTCCGCTCCATGACCGGCCCAGGGGGATTTGGTCGTATAACGGTGTCTTGGACGCGATGCGCTTGTCCCCTCAAGAGCTTACCAGCGCAGAGCTCGGCGATCTCATGAGGATGCTCTACAAGGCAGAGGGCATTGGTGGCCTTCCCGACCGAGCTCTCCCGCCGTACCAACTTGACGCTTTTCATCAAATTGTGGCCCAAATGCCCAGCTTCGACCAGTGGGATCTGCGCGCTCTAGGCCAGGTTGGGAAACGACCCAACCCGTGCCGCTCAGCCCCCGCGCCCGCTGGAGGCGGGGCACAGAGGAGCCTCACGAGGCGATGGGCGGAGGTTCTTCTTCTTCCCATGGGGCAGGGAGCGAGGTGACGCCGCCCCCGCGTAGGCGCCGCCGCCTGATGGTTGTCTCTAGTGATGAGGCAACCGTAGACGAGATTGTGGAGCCTCCGCCGTCGCCCTGGCCTCCCGAGGGGAGGCCGTGGGGGCTCGAGAACGACCTCCGAGGCGATCACCTCTTCCTCTGGGGTGAGGAGGTGTTCATGGGTCGCTCGCGATGAGTAAGTCTTCTCTACATCTGGTTTTTGCTTTCCTCTTCGTCCGTGTGCCTTATTTGAACTTGGCTCAGGGACCCTCCATAGGCGACGAGGGGAAAGAAGAAGAAGAAGTCTTTGAGTCGGAAGGGCTCCTCTTCTTACCCTGTGACCGTGCCTAGGGCCACGAGGTCAGCGCGCGCGCTGGCCCTGGAGGAAGAAGATCTCCCCACCGCTTCGTCGGATGACGAAGGTCCAGAGAAGGGTGCGCCGAGGGAACAGAGAATCCCATCGCCCTTCGCGCAGCAGCCGGACTCGGTCTCCGGAGCCTCGGGGGATGGCTCCCCTGCGGAGGCTCGTACCGAGTCTCTTGCAGCTTCTTCCTCGGGAGCCGCTGCGCCATCAACAGAGGGCACCGTCATGGCGGACGAAGATGTTGGCATGGTTGGGGCTGATTAGGAGGCTCAGGAGGACGAGCCTCATAAGGAACAACTTGGCGCTGGCGTTCCGACCCGTGTTTCTCCTTCGCCCAACAAAGGGGGCGCGGAGGAGAAGGCTCGGAGGCTCCTTCCGTGGCTGCTTATCCTTCACCCGGGATGAGCCCCCCGAGCTCGGAAGCTCCTGCAGGCGAGGGCCACCTGCCTCGCGCCCACCATGATTTGGTGGTGACTGGTGTCCAGAGGTCCCTCAGTGGTTCTGGTCGTAAGCCTTTGCTAGATGTGCTGAGTGCCTTGGATGGGGAAGCCAGAGAGGTGGAGGCTCAGCAATCCCGTGAATGCGCTCGCATTGCGTAGGTGTGGAGCGTGCTCCGCGCCTCTGAGGAGGCCCTCCGCCAGAAAGATAAGGAGGTAACTAGTCTCCGCGAACGGTCCTTGCTGGAAGCAGGGGAGGCTCAACGTGAGGCCGCCTGTGCGGCGGAGGAGACTTTGCGTTGCGCTAACGAGAAGCTGGCGGCGGTCGAACTTCGTGAGGCCTCCCTTGAAGAGAAAAGTCGCAAGGCTTTGTTGAACTCCAAGAAAGGGAAGCTGCTGTCACTCGGCGTGAGAAAGCTCAGGAGGAACTCCTCTCCGAAGTGAGGCGTGAACAGCCCTAGTCGCGGAGCGAGAGGCCTCTGTTACTGCTGCTGAGGAGGACCAAGCTTCCCGCCTCAAGGCTGAGCTGGCGAAGACTGAGGCCGAGGTCGAGATGAAGATCCAGGCCGGTCGAGAGGCCTATGAGGCGAAGCGTCGTCTGACTCTGGAGGCTGAGCGGGCCAGCTTTTCTCCTCGAGAGGGCGAGCTTCGTGAGAAGGTCCATGAGCTTGAAAAAGAGCTTAGAGAGGTAAGGACCGCTTTGCGGACGTCCGCCGAGGCGAAGATGCTAGCTGAAGCAGCACTTGTCGAATTGCTGGGATAGGTGATGACTGCCTCTGGACCAGCTCTGGGTCCTCACGAGCCTTTGACTGGGTGATACGTCTCAAACGTATCTATAATTTCTGATGTTCCATGTTGATATTATACCAATTGTTACATGTTTTATATACACTTCATAGCATTTTTATGCATTTTCTGGGACTAACCTATTAACAAGATGCCACAGTGTCAGTTCCTGTTTTCTGCTGTTTTTGTATTCCAGAAAAGCTAGTCTGGAAATATTCTCGGAATTGGACGAAACTTGGACAGAATCTCCTATTTTTTCCAACACGAAGACGGAGTCAGAGGAGACACGGAGGGGAGCCACGTGGCGCCCACACCATGGGGCCGAGCGGGCCCCCCTGCCGCGCCGTGGGGTGGTGTGGGGCCCTCGTGTCTCCGCAGCCGCCGCCCATTCGCCTATTTATTCCTCCCGACGCGAAAACCCTAAATACCCGAGCCATTATCCACGAAAAGTTCCAGAGACGCCGCCGCCGTCAACCCTAGCTCGGGAGGGTTCAGAAGCTCTTCCCGGCACCCTGCCGGAGAGGGGAATCATCACCGGAGGGCTCTACATCACCATGCCTGCCTCCGGAGTGATGCGTGAGTAGTTCATCCTTGGACTGCGGGTCCATGGCAGTAGCTAGATGGTTGTCTCTTCACTTTATGCTATCATGTTTAGATCTTGTGAGCTGCCTATCATGATCAAGATCATCTTATTGTAATGCTACATGTTGTGTTTGCTGGGATCCGATGAATATTGAATACTATGTCAAGTTGATTATCAATCTATCTTATATGTTATTTATGATCTTGCATGTTTCCGTTACTAGTAGATGCTTTGGCCAAGTAGATGCTTGAAACTCCAAGAGTGAGTATTTATGCTAGATAGTGGGTTCATGCCTCCGGTAATCTGGGAGAGTGACAATAACTTTTAAGATTGTGGATGTGCTGTTGCCACTAGGGATAAAATAACCGATGCTTAGCTTAAGGGTACGCCGTTAGGTCTAATGCATTTGTTTACTTTACGCACATTACTTAATGCAATTATCCGTTGCTTGCAACTTAATACCAACGGGGAACTCGGTATGACAACCTGGCGGTGGATTATTAGTCATAGACTCTGTTGGATAACGGTCTATGTATTTTGTCGTAATGCCCACATGAATATCATAGTAATCATCATGTCATATATATGCATTGTTATGCGCTTAATATTTTGTCAATTGCCCAGCTATAATTTGTTCACCCAGCATGTTAGTTATCTGTTATGGAGAGACACCACTAGTGAACTGTGGACCCCGGTCCATTCTTTTACACTGATAATACAACCAACTTCAAACACTGTTCCTTTTCATTCTCTGCAATTTACTACTGTTTTCCACGCCATACGTTTAATCTTTGTTTTCAGCAAGCCGGTGAGATTGACAACCTCACTGTTTCGTTGGGGCAAACTAGTTTGATTGTGTTGTGTGCAGATTCCACGTTGGTGATCGTAAACGGCGCCACCACCAACCTTCAGAAGTGATTTCTTGCTCCTACTGGACGATTAAACCTTGGTTTCATACTGAGGGAAACTGCTGCTTCATACCTTCCTCTTGGGGTCTCCCAGCGAACGTGTGATCCACGCTATCACTGGGATACCCCTGGGGGGCGAGGATGCCAGAGCGTTCGAACTCTTGGCCTCCCGAGCTTGGGTTGCCGTTGAGTGCCTCGGGGGAAAAGGTCCAGTACCTCTGGTTGGCGCAGGTGCTGCCGCCCTACTGCACTCCTTCAACGATCTCGTGCGGTCTTTGGAGACGGCGGTCTCGGATGTGAACGGCGTCATCGGAGCAGAATGCCGTAATCTGCTGACCTCCGCCGCCATTCGCATTCTCTCCAACCTCAGGTATCTTCATCCGAGTGTTGACCCTGCTCCCTTGCTATGTCTTGCACAACGAGAGCTTCCTCAGGCGCTAACCAAGGAAGTGGTGAGCTTGGTGAAGGGCCTCACGGAGACGTTTGTCCGGAGTCCTACCGAGGTGAGTGCTACGGACGACTCAGGTTCGGCGGGCTCTGACGACGAGGTTGATGATGCCGGCGCCGAAAGTGCCAAAGAGTGCCATTCCGCTGCTGGCTAGAGTGTCCTTCGTGCTTGTGTCTTTGTGTACACAAATCCTTTGAGTGCCTGGCTTGTAATAAGTAAGACTTGTGTTCCAATTATTCTGCTAGCTTCATTAAGTTCTGATGCCAATCCTTCCCCTTTCAAACGTGTCTAGTGCCGTCCAGGCTTCAGCCCCCGAGCGTGCTGGCGCGGTCACATGTGGGAGTACCCTAAGTCTTCATGCCTGGAACTTCCCTGATTCGCCCAGACAGCACGTGGTCCCCAGAGGGCAGATTGCAGGATGCCCTTGGGGAAGAGGCTTGACTTTCATACGGTCCCGATGAATGCCCTTTGTCTGCTAAGTCCTTCGCGGCTCTTCGGATATCGGGTGGTGCTTGCCGAGCCTTGCTCCCGTGCCCTGTGCTGTAACAAAAGACGACAAAAATATTGGTGGTGCACGCTCGCAGGTTCATACCCAGCGTGGTACGAGGAAACTTTCAGCACCAAGGGCCTTGGAAGGTGGCGTGTACGAAGGCGTCCCACCAAATCCGCACATGGCTTGATTGGGTTTTTCGGAGCTGCTGGGACTGACGCGAGCGTAGGCACCGCGCCTTAGCCCAGCCTCGTGGCTGCTTAAGGGAGTTTGCGTGCACCCCCATTGGATTACCGAGTGGTAAGGACATACAAGGTATGTTCAGCATGAAGCGCTTTGAGTTTTGGTGAACGAACATATTCATTACAAAAGGTGCCGCTGTGGGAAGGGAGACCCTCGTGGATAGGAGTCTCATTGAGGCTGTAGCGGCCGCGTGGCACCGTCAAGAAATAAAGGCCACCGTACAAGCACGGGGTCACACCCGGGGTGCGTTGGAGAGTGTCTTTGCGAGAAGACACGCGGAGCCGCTACGGCGAGTGCATCGCCGCCCGGTGGAGAATGTCGCTTAGTTCTCCTGAAGGAGGGGAAAGGCTTCGTGAGCTGGTGCTGCCCCAAAGGTGTACACAGTGGCGCTTTCATCAGCCCTTGGTGCCCTTGTGGGCGAGACGTTGCCTTCGCGCTGTTTCAAACCGACATTGTTGTCGGCCGTGACGGTCCCCTCGCTCGCCGGCTCGAAGAGGGCGGTGAAACGCTCGCACAGCTCCTGCCATGAGCCGATGGAGGCCTCAGGGAGACTCATGAGCCATGAACGAGCGGTATCTTTGAGGGCCAAGGGAAACCAATTGGCCATGACTCTCGTCACCGCCCGCGCCTCGGATCCCCATGATGTAGAGCTGTAGAAACTTCCTTGGGTCGAGCGCGCCATCGAAACGCGTGGAGATTTCAGGGCGGAAACTGGGAGGCCTGGCCACCTGCCGCAGTTCTTCTGAGAAGGCAAGGCAGCCCTCACGGCACCTGCCCTTGCCTTTCGCGGTCTTGGTGTCGCCTGGGCTGCTATTGGATGTGTGGCCCGGCTGTCCTCGCTCGGGACCTCTCGGAGTCCCTCCATGGATCTCACAGATGGTCCGGTAGCTGATCTCCTTAAGACTTGATGAGGATACTCCGGGTGGTGAGATACTCCCCAGAGGGTGAGTGTCTTGGTGCGGCTCGCAAGCTCCTCCAGTAAGAGGCGATGTAGGCGAGGGAGGAAGAGCACAACGTGCCTCCCGTTCTTGCGATAGGGGGTGGTACCACGGAGTGCGATAGTGCTGGAGCGATCTTGGCGGTGTTGACGAGCTCTGTGACTCGCTGCAGCCAGGCGTCGTGCCCGGCCTCTGTTGGCCGATAGCGCAGGAGTTCCTGCACCATGTGTAGCGCAGCCTGATACGTCTCCAACGTATCCATAATTTCTGCTGTTTCATGCTTATATTATATCAATTGCTACATGTTTTATATACACTTTATATCATATTATGACATTTATTGGATTAACCTACTAATAGTTGCCAAAGTGCAAAATCTTCTTGTTTTCCTATTTGTTGTGTAGAAATTAGCAAAAATACAAAAGGAAACCATATTGGAGTCGAATTGGGACTTTCCAGAAATTTGTCTGGAAACGTTTTTCAAAGATGGTCACGTTACGGGCCCAAGACGGCGTCAAACGGAAGTCTCCCCGAAAAGGAAGTTGCAGGAAATTTCGCGAGAATCGATCTAGAGTTAAAATTCACCCAATTCCGAGTCCGGACGGCCGAGATATCCCCGATTTACTGCAGCCCTAGATGGGATGACGGAAATCCGAGAGTCTATATAAGGGAGGAAACCCTAGGTCGTGGGAAGAGCCCCATACCACGAATTTTCCTCCTCCCCAGCAGCCATCTTGGGGAGGAGAACCTCCTCAACTCCATCTCCATCACCAAGGGCAGCCGCCGCCTCCACGGGCCGCCGCCGCCGCGCCGTGGCTGCTGCGGGCTTCCGTCTCCTCTCCGGGCTGCACCTCTTCATCAACCTCTCCATCAAGTGTGCTCACCATGACCATGTGTGAGTAGTCTCCCCCGAGGCTGAGGGCTCTACCGTAGCTATGTGGTTCATCTCTCTCTCCCATGGTGTGATCTTTATGTGATCATGAGCTTTGTAATCTAGTTGAATAAGTAGATGTTACTCTTTATCTATTATGCACTCTAGAGGTTACTTTAATATGAACTCCGGTACTCTCCACGGTGTAAAGGTGACAGTGTGTGCACCGTGTGTGACTCCTTTATGACGTTGTGGCGCTTGTTTACTCCGGCTTGAGGTGTGCTTTTGTAGCCCTACACAATGAATGGTGTTAGTTATCCAACAAGAGAGTGATTAAGAGTAGCTTTTACTTATTCAGTTATGAGATCATTGTTGAGAGTGTCCACTAGTGAAAGTATGATCCCTAGGCCTTGTTTCTAAGCATTGAAACACCGTTTACAACAAGTTCTGCTACATGTTTGCGTGCTGCCATTTTTATTCCAGATTGCAATTACCACTTATAATCATCCATATTACTTGTATTTCACTATCTCTTCGCCGAACTAGTGCACCTATACATCTGACAAGTGTATTGGGTGTGTTGGGGACACAAGAGACTTCTTGTATCTTAATTGCAGGGTTGCTTGAGAGGAATATCTTTGACCTCTACCTCCCTGAGTTCGATAAACCTTGGGTGATTCACTTAAGGGAAACTTGCTGCTGTTCTACAAACCTCTGCTCTTGGAGGCCCAACACTGTCTACAAGAATAGAATCACACGTAGACATCACAGCCCCCGGAGTTAACGTGGCACGGGCAGAGGCGGACGGGGCACGGCCGCCAGACTGCGGAGGAGTGCCTTGCCTGGGAGAGTGGAGAGAAGGAGTCTCCGTTTCTTCGGAGCCGCGCTCTCCTCCTGGCTCGGAGGCAGCGGGAGGTGCGCGGCTGTGCGAGTTGTCGATGGCGGGGTCGAAAGAGACCCGGCCGGCCGCCCGGCGTCGAGTGTCAACCATGGTGGCGAAGGAAGTCGGAGAGAGCGCCTCAGTCCCCTACCTAGCGCGCCAAATGTCAAGGAATTGTCGGAGGAACCCTCTACTGTAGTGTCGTTCGAACTCTGGGGAGTGAAACACGCTCTCAACGAAGCTCTTCGAGGACCTCGGCGAAAGAGACACACACGCAGCAAGGTGACACAGTAGTTTTACCCAGGTTCAGGGCACCATGAAGGTGTAACACCCTACTTCCTGCTTGTCTGGATTGCACTTCTCGTAGAAGTTACAGTACAAGTTTCGGTGGTAGTTGCGAGGTAGAAGATGATGTTCTACGGCCAAGGCATGGCCCTATTTATAGAGCTCCGGTCCTCTTCCCCAAAGTTTAGGCGGGAAGGGTTACCACATAGCTCCAAGAAGAGGTACCGGCGTACTGCCCTAGCTCTGGTAAAGCCACTGTCCATGGCGCAGTCGCGCATGCTTGGTGATGACGTTGTGGTGGCTTGTAGCGTTGGTCCGGCTGTCTTGTACCGAAGGGGAAATCCTTGGGCTCCGCTTTCTCTGCTTATGAGGACTGGCGTCTCTCTAACACCGGAAAGGAAAGCTTTGGCTGGCACGCTCTGTGCCGGGGTCAGGCGCGTTCCGCACTACTCTGAGGAGATGTGGTCACACATGGCCCACCATATGGAACCACGGGCATGCTTCGCTCTTGTCTGGTTCCGCCTGAGGCCTGAAGGCGTTGTATGTCTTGCTTGGGTTGCCTCAGGAGGCTTTTCTCGATAAGCGGGGTTGAACTCTCCCGAAGCCTTTCGCTAGGTGACCGCGAGTCCTCGCGAGACCAAATAAGGGGGTCTGGAGCGCTTCGGCTGACCGCCCACCTCCTAGGCCAAAGGCATACGAGCTGTGGCACCCTGGTTTCCACTGGTCCGACAGTTGTCAATTTGACCAGAACGTCAATGCACATCAACTGTTCTACACTTGTACTACACGCGTCAACGTGCACCAGATGACGTGGTGAACATTTACAGACATGTCATTTCAAGTGGCGTCAAGTGCAGTCACACGATGTCATCATTGCGAATATAATATGTAAATGTGCAGTCATTTCACACTGGTTTTGGCAAAAACGAAGCGTTCGATCCGTCTGTTCGGTGCCGCAGGCGGTTATCGATCTACACGTCGTCGCACTGAATTCATCTCTACCCTCGCCAAAGATAAAAAACCCCAATGCGTAAGAGTGTCCAAAGCAGTGCTTCTCTCTTCTCTCCCAAAAAAACCCATTCTCTTTGACCTCTCCTCTCCAAAAATCCCAATCCATCCCTTCCCTTCCGATCGCCGCCATGTCGGACGACCCGTGGTGGACGAGCGACCTCATCCCGAGCGACTCCGACGGTGAGGGTAACCCCGCGAGTGGTAGGAGGAGGGCCACGGGCCGTGGCAGGAGAACCTCGATAGCGACGACGTCGGCGAGGGCGACGACGACGGCCAAGGCGAGGGCCACTCCGACTCCTCCTCCGACGAGGAGGAGTAGGAACGGGAGGAGGACGACGAGGAGGAGGTGGAGCCGCCGAACGACGACTCCGACTCCGAGGAGGAGGAGGACGACGATGACGCACCGCCTGCGAAGAGGCGGAGGATGTAGGATGTAGGAGTAGTTGCACTCCTACCGCCGGCGGAAGAAGTTGTAGCCCACCACCGGCGTAGTAGCAGTAGTTGCACTGCTACTGATTAGTAATTAGTAGTTGTATTAGCACTAGTAATTAGTAGTTTGTCTAATTAGTTATGGTTTTTTGAAGTAATGAAAAGAGAAATGAAAGTCTTTTGTGTCACGAAGGCTTCCTAATGTGAAAATCAGTTTCTAAACTGAATGTGAAAATCAGTTACGAAATTTCCGTTTCCTAATTTAAGTTTCAGTTTCCTAGTGCAAAATAAAACAGTTTCTAAAGTTCAGTTTCCTAAATTAAACATGTTCAAATTAAACGACGTACTAATCCCAACTGGGCGTCAGACTCGATTCCTTGCACGCCGTCCCCACCTTCCTGTCCCACTTGAACGGTCCCACTTGAGCGGTTCCACTTTGTCAACTCACGGAGTGCCCTAGGCCGACCCCACCAGTCAGGCCAAGTGACGGTCATAGGAGGTTGACCAGATGGAAACGGCGCGTTTGGCCGTCCGCGGGCCTTGAAAGAGCCAGGTAGGGCACAGACGAGGAAAACTATATAGACGAGGAAAGTTGAGAGAACCAGGGCACAAAAATAATAAACCCTAACTTTTGATGGACTTGGATGCACTGCCACATAACCCATGGGACGAGTGTGCTCTATATGTGTGTAATCCACCCGATGTTGTCAATGGTCTTAGGGTTCTTTTTGCGACTACAAACGCGCCTCGACAGTGTATAAATTAGATCAGGCGCCATGGAAATGGCTCTCTTGTCGAGTTAGTGATCAACTCATAAGAGGGTGGAGTTTGTTCAAAAAAAAAATAAGAGGGTGGAGGTTAGGTCACCAACCACCATCTCGGTGGACACAACTAATGAACTCTAAAACCACGTTATCTAACCCGCCATACTCACTGGTCAGAGAAATGGCTACCTTAGGCTGCCGGTCTACCGATTCAAACGAATCACCAAACTAGAGATCATAATTTTTCATTTGTGAAGCATCGTGTAAATACCCAACACCATGGGTTCGTGCAATGGGGTGGCAACTAAGACCGACCTAACCTGTGTGAGGCACCCCGCCTTGCCCATTAGACGTTGTCCATGTTGGAAGACGACGAACGATCCAGTCGATAATGGGTCCCAAGATTCCCGAGGAACTTGACCGAAACGAAGTAAGGTGAAACTCCATCACCAATGCAGCCACCATGGCCTCTTCTTCGGATCACCCGATTCAGAGTATACAAGTCATGCCCCAACTACTAGGAGTGGATCAAGTCGATGTAGAAATCTCAAACACCAACCATGAAACTAGATATCAACATAAGTCGCCCAGACCACATGGCTTCTAGCTAGTTTCACAAGTCAAATATTCGGTAACAGATGATGGGACAGAATAATTCCCTAACGCACCATAAATCGAACATGGTTGGGTCAACATTACGATTGACTAGCTAGAGTCACATACTCGCACTACTCATATTACTATAGTACTCCTAGTAAACAACTCGACAGCAAATATCATAATAATAAGTAGATTCATAGACAAAATAGTACTGTATTACTGTAGTACTAGTCGCTAGAGTGGAACACATACGAATTAATGAAATTAAATTTATTATTTCCATATACTAAAAGAATACCACCCTTCCACCCGACAGGACCAACTCTCAGCCTCTCTGTCTGTGTATACATCTTCCAGCATGTACAGTACAAACTCTTACACCCGGGCACCCGGTAAGTCCTCTCCCTTCTGTTCGCTTAATGTAATGTATAATTAAGTACATTATTAATTACCACAGGTAATTAAAAACTAAATCAAATCAACACCATCTTCTTTCTGGACAAAACTAAAAAGAAACGGGCAAAAAAGTGAAGAAAAAATAAAAAAATTAAATGGCGGGCTCTGCTTCTCGATCAGATCGATGCATGCACAGTTCAGTGGATGACTGCTTGTTTCTTCTCGCATGTCGTCTTCTTGGGACGCACCATATTCGAGCTCACGGCCAGCTGATGAACTTCTGGCCATGGTGACCGTGCGCCACCGTTGTGTGCTTGCCTGGGCTATGGATGTGGGGGATGTTGATGTAGAGGACGGCGGTGATGACGAAGGTGAATGCCCACCAGACGAGCACGACGACTGGCGTCTTTCCGTGCTTCCCGAGGATGCCCTTGGCGAAGGGGTATAGGTGGAAGAGCACCCAGAAGTTGAAGAAGACGCCGCCGGCCACCTTGAGCCAGTGCGTCCACTCGCCGTCGAGAACCTTGGCGAATGCCACCGCCGATCCGATGATGTTGACGAAGATGACGATGATGGGAGTGATAAACAATGGCGTCCACCGCACGACGTACAGGTCGGCGTATGGGTCCTTCTTCTCGTCTCCCGCCGGCAGCTTGGATGTGAGCTTGAAAGAGATGTCCCGCTGGAATATCACCTTGATGAGCACCTGGAACACGGCCTGAAGGTACGCGGAGCAGCTGGCCGTCATCCAGAACTGCCCGTTCCTGAACCACTCGAAGACCGTGACCCCAGCCCACTTGACCTCCAGCACGGCGATGACGAGCAGCGTGGAGAGCACGATGCCCAGGTAGACGTAGAACATGGTGGTGGGGCGCTGCACGATGAAGTGGCCGGTGACGAAGGAGAGCGCCGGCACGGTGGTGTAGAAGATGAGGAAAATGGCGGTGAAGGGATAGGTTGTGATGTTGATGTAGGCGACGCGCTGCAGAGGGTGGAGGTATGTGCTGCCGAAGAGCGGGTTGTTCTTGGAGAAGAAGATCTCGAGGGAACCCGTGGACCAGCGAAGCACCTGGAAGAGCCTCTCCGTCAGGTTGATGGGCGCGGTGCCGATGAAGGCGTGCGGGTAGATGGAGCAGTAGCGTGAGCGCCAGCCCTTGATGTGCATCCGGTAGCCCGTGACGACGTCCTCCGTGACGGTGTCGTAGACCCACCCGATCTCCTTGCCCCAGCCGGTCTTCTTCTCGAACGCCGCCGCCGTCACGTTCACCGCCTCGGCCATCGTCGCCTCGTCGGCCACGATCCCCTCAGCAACGGCGTAGGGCGACGGGTGCGAGGCGCGCGGAATGCTGTCCACGAACGCCTCGGATTTCCCGTACGTCTTCTTGGGCAGGGGCAGGAAGCCGTGCTTCCCCTTGGCGGGCGCCGGCGCGGCCTTGGCCTTGGCCATGGTCATCTCGAGCCCAGGCTTCTCGTACTTGGTCTTGGCGAACATGCCACCGAGCGCCGGGAAGCAGGGCCCGCCGACGTTGATCCTGGGCGGGTCGAAGGCGTAGACGGTGGTGCGGCGGAAGAGGCACCCGGTTCCGACGTAGATGGGGCCCTGCATGCCGTCGAGCGCGCGGAGGGTGCCGTCGAAGAAGATGCGGTTGTGGTTGGCGTAGAGGTCGGTGGGGTCGACGCCCTCGAAGCGCTGCGGGAACTGGACGAAGGCGACGGTGTCGCTGTCGCGGCCGACCATGAAGCAGATGCCGGAGCGGAGCGCCTGGGAGTTGTTGATGTAGTGGTCGCAGTCGAGGTTGAGGATGAAGGGGGCGTTGGAGAGCAGCGCGGAGGCGCGGGTGAGCGCGTTCATGGCGCCGGCCTTCTTCTGGTGGTTGTGTCCCGGGCGCTTCTCACGGGAGACGTAGACGAGCATGGGGACACGCACGTCGACGGTGCTGAAGTCCAGCGGGTTGTCGGCGCTCGCCGGCGGGCCAAACTGCCGTTGGTGGCTCGGGTGGTTCAGCAGCACCTGCATCCATTCAACAAAATTTTCTTGTCAGTAAACACACTCTTACTTTGTACAGTATCTAAAAAAAAACACTCTTACAGTCACAGTGGGTAACTAACGAAAGAAAAACAATGTGTAATTCATTTGAGCTGGTAACTGTAAAAGGTGAAAATGGTTCTTACGGTACCCTAGTAGTTAAAGGTGAAATTTGGGTTAGTTGGTTGATTAAACCCTGATAATGTAATTAGTAGTTGATCTTAATTACCATCATTAAATGACCACCCAAATTAGAAATCAATCAGATCAATGATTGAGGTGAGAATGCAGTTAACAAAGCCGGGCCGGTGAATTAAAACGGGTCATAAAGTGGACGCTGTAGTGCTGTCGGGAGAAAGGACCACCCCAACCACCATTCCTCGTCACGCCAATGAATGAATGGAACCACCCATTGCATTGCTGGCCACACGAGAAGAGAGCACATCTCGCATGTCTTCTTCTTCCTCCGATCCATGTCTGTCCGTCCACAGGTGTGCTGGGCCTGGGCTGGCTGGTGGTTGCGCTCTCGACTATCGCCACGTCTATTCCATCAAATCTCTCTCCCATGGATCACATCACATGGCCGCTAATAACGAGGCCCTAACTAACCAGCATAATTCCAAGAATGGCAATGGACGAACAACGGCATTCATGCATGCAATGCAAGAAAGCGACAGTAAGTAATCCAAGAGTAGTGAGTACTGACCAGGACGATGCCGGCGTGGTCTCCCTTGCGGTGGTTCTCGGAGGCGTCGACCCAGGTGCCCTCCCACTGTGTCCATCGGCCATCCACGTCGGGCGGGGCTCCCTTCCCGGTGCGCGTTGGCGGCGTTGTATCCGTCGTTGCGCTGCTTGATGTCGTGCTCCAGCGAGTTGATCCTGGCCTTGAACTCATCGTACTCCTTGCGCACGCGGCGGCGGTCGTTCACGAACTCGTCCTGGGCTCTCCCCATGTAAGGGTGCGACTTGAGCTCGAAGTAGCTCTCGGGGCCCCTGGGTTCGATCCCGTGCTTGCGGCAGAATGGCACCCAGAGCGTGGCGAACTTGGACGCCTCGGCGAGGGCCTCGTAGGTGAGCAGCATGCCGCTGTCGTCGGAGACGTAGCAGGTGTTGCGGTCCACCGGGTAGTCGGCGGCGAGGATGGAGAGCACGGAGTTAGCGGTGGAGAGGATGGGCTCCTTGAATGGGTCGGCGGTGGTGACGAAGACGTCGAGCCCCGGCAGCGTGGAGGTGCCGTCGGGGCGGTCGAACCGCTGCCGGAGCACCACCAGGTCCGGGACGCGGTTGATGGGGTTCAGCTTGGGCAGCTGGTCAAGCAGCCAGGAGAAGCCGAACCAGAACTCGCCGCAGATGGAGGTCACCCACAGCCACATCGCGTCCGGGTTCTTGTGCGAGATACGCCAGATCACGAACAGCGTGAACGCGATCAGACGGACGAAGATCAGCACCCTGCAGCCAACATTGTTCATTCACCACCGTCAGTTCATCGACTATTAATTAACTGCAGTACCAAATACTAGTAAATTACTACGGTTAATCTGCTGGTTGTGTGGGTGTGATGATTGGATGCAATTATTGGAGGGAACATGCGCCATGTTTATATAAAGCTAATTAGTTTTGCAAATGCCAAAAAGCGAAAGGGCATCATGTTCGCATTGACAGCGAAGGTGGGGGCTGGCAAGTCAATGAGTGTTGGCAGCAGCAGCAACACCGCGTGAGCGCGCACCGACATGCTGCGGCTGTCGGTAGGCCCCCTCCGTCCGTCGTGCGAGGGCATGTATGCGACCACCAGTGGTGCTACTGCTAGCGGTGTTCTCGCTGGATTCGTTGCTCCATTAATGGGGACTTCTTTTTCCTTGCTAAATTTTTAATATTGCTAGTATTGCCAATTGGGTCCAAAAAGATTTGGAACCTTCTCCTGCTAAACTAGGTTACCAAGACTAATGCGAAGGGATTACATATACTATGTTTTCATACACAATCTTTCTTGCTAATTTTGTATAAAGATAATGAGCTGAGTGGACTTTAAATGCTACTAGCAATTTATATAATTCTGAGTTGTAGTTCTCCCACTTTTGTATGTTCTTTCTCGGTGCCAACATGACTCACACATTCATGCAGTGGCACCACTTCTTTTTCGCTGTCCCCTTTTTCTTCTCACTCTTTTTCTTTATATGGCGTCCATTTTATTTCCTCATATGCTACATCACACAACCCAACAAAATCCACCTACACTACACACTATCTACTAGTATAACTGCAAACTGAAATCTATCACATATACTCCAGCATACGTTTCTGATCCAGAGACAAACAAGAACATGTTACTAGCTTTTCTCATCTTGTCCGAACCCCAAAAGATTAACGACCTTTATCACCGCTACGTGCCCAACCTAATCCTGCAGGCAAGGATAGGGATGATGAGGCTTTTAATGATGTGTCTTTGGATTCACATGCAAGCCATGCCCACTGTCGTCCCCTCCTCTTTTCATCTCACCTCGGATTCCTATTACAATTACAAAGCGGCCAGGCCAACCTACATCCCCAACACACGGATAATTTTTTACTCCAAAGTGGTAAAGATTTATGAGCCGCGCGCCAGGGTGTCCTCCTGAGGGGCCCACCTGCCAGTGAGGTAGGCTAGGCACGCCCAACGGCTACCGTAGCCTTTAAGGGAATGGGCCCACACGGCAGCGAGTATAGCGCGAACGAAGGATGACGAATCAGAACAGAAGAACCAGCGCCGCACCGAGCGGGACAGCCCACACCGGGACGCGCTGGTTTGGGAGTATTCGAGCGCCTCCGGCTCTAACGTGCTCCTGTCTGTCTGGGACTACTCAAATCTTAACCCAGGGGTTTAGTTAACTACTACCCTGATTAATTAATTAACCAACCATGCCAAGAACTTCTTGGCAATCTTTACATGAACACACCGGCCAAGCACAAATTACGATGCGTAACGGACTGTCAGACTGTTGGACAAACAATGCAGTAGTGTAGTTGTTGAGCAATTTAGCAGATTCGTGGTGGTGCCGAAGAGTGTAATAATTAATCAGCTTGTAAATTGCCAGTAAGATGGGAGCAGTGGTGCGTGAGCACGTACCGGTAGGGGTAGAGAAGGGCGCCCCTAATCTTCTCGGTGCGGAAGACGGGGCGGTCGTCGACGGCGGCGCCGCTCTCGTCGGTCTCGCCGTCCTCGCCGAGCTCCAAGCCCACCCAGCTCTCGTCGTTCACGGGGCCGATCTGCCCCATGGCCACGATGTCCATGTCCAGCGACGACGCGGCGGACGCCACGGCCGCCGACCCCGTGCACGCGCACACCGGGAACCCGCACACGCACGGCGGCTTCGCGGCCGCAGCAGCAGAATCCGGCTCATTGCTCCGCACGCGGCCTCCGCCGACCACCGCTGGCGCCATGGCCGCCGTCGTCCTCAATGCCCGCACGCGCGGTCTCCTTAACGAGAAGGAGAGGTTACCTCAAGAGCGCCAACAATGGCAGGCAGGCGAGGTGGCTCTCCCCACTACTCAGGCAATGGCCGAGACAGGCTTTAGCATGTGCGTGCAGTGCAGAGGGAGAAAAGAGAGGGGGGAAGAGGAGGAGGGGGTTGTGGGAGATGGCCGCTAAGTACGTGGGGGATTTATGGGCCGAGCTAGTGTCGGTAGAGAGTTTCAGCTCAAGCTCAGCTCAGCTGGATTGTCTTGTAGGAATGGCTACCCAACCAATGGGTTGGAAGTGTCTGCCGCAGTGGGTTGTAGTTGTGCTTGACCTCTGTAGGTGCTGTGTTTATATGAAGGTGGTGGCGAGCACATTGCATGTACGCGTGTATCACCTACCTACCAGGTTGCTTCCACTCATATTCGCGCTGCCTGTGCCACGTGATTTGTGATGCCTTCTCAAGCTAGCATTTCCCATTAACAAAACTCTTGCTTTATGTTTTGTTGGCTTGCAAAGAATAATTCTTTAATCGATTAGTGCCGCAAGATATGAAGGATTGATTTCCATGTTAGTGTAGTGTAATCAGGGAGGAGGAGGAGGAGCTAGATGGGGAATCATGCATAGTGGTAGAATAAAGGGACCGGGGGCGATGAGTGATGATGATTAGTTTGTTTGTTATGCTTCTTGTTTTCTATTCTAATCTTGAGAACTTGGTGGGCTCGCTCTGCTCTGTTATCTTGGGCGCTTAAGCTTAGCTAATGTCCTCGCTGCTCTTGATTGGAAGATTCTTTTCTTGCGCCTTTTCTCCTCCCAGCCAGTCTCACCCGTGATGAGTCCCTGTAGCATCCTGCAGCATCTCCATGCATCCATGAGCTGGTTCGAGCCTGGTACGACAAGCCTCTTTGCTGTGAACATTCCAATAGGCAACGGCGCGGCATTACTGGCAACGGCAGCAGTGCAGCGTACGTTCCGTCACTGAATATATACAGGTTGGTCTGGTCTGGAACCTTTTGTTGTGCAAGAAATGCATTTTTGCGTGGGATATATAGGGTCTGTATGTCCAAGGAGCTAGGCATTCTCGACCTGAGGTTGATGAACCTGGCATTGAGGGCGAGATGGTTGTGGCTAGTGCATTGCCTCCGATAAGCCGTGGCGCGAATTTAACCTTCAGGTTCCCCGGATGGTACAACAGATTTTTGAGGTTGTTACTTGTTCGGAGCTTTGCGATGGTTCTTCAACCTTGTTCTGGACGGGCAACCCGAGTCTGTTACTTGTTCGGAGCTTCGCGATGGTTCTTTGACCTTGTTCTGGAAGGACAAGTGGTTGCCTGCAGGACGGATACGCGGCATAGCCCCAAACCTCTTCGTTGCGTTATCCCGGAAAGTAGTGCAAGGGTTGGCAGGGGATGACTTGAGAAGATTTCACCTGACCTCTCGACACCGGCGATTCTGGAACTTCTCGCGCTTGCCAACTAGCTCGTGGGATTCACCCTTCCTCCGGGGGGCAGGGCGATGTTTATCTGGTGGATATGGGATGCGAGTTGTGCTTATACCTCACGCTCATGTTATGTGGCACTCGTTAGGGGTACTATCGATATGGTCGGAGCCCTGCAAATATGGCGATCGCAGGCGCCGACGAAGTGCAGATTCTTCCTGTGGTTGGCCGCTCGGGGTCACTGTTGGACATCGGACCGGCTTACCCATCGTGATTTACCTTGACTGGTAACCTGCCCCTTTTGCGGCCAGCATGAGGAATCCATAGCTCACTTGCTGGTGGGTAGTGTCTTCGCGCGCACGGTATGGATATTGTCATAGTAGTGGAAAATGGGGTTCCCCTTCTACTGCCAAAGTGGGTCCACCACCTATGGGCCCACCAAGAAGATGTACAAAGCCAAGCGACAACAACCTGACAGGTGGGCCGGCCCACCTATCATGCAAGGACCCGGTAAGAATGACATCGACACTCGAGCGGCTAAGGACTAGAGCATGGGAGGCCTTCCGGGTCTTCCACCAGGGGAGCAAGACCAAAACCCGGAGGGGACCTGAACCCGGCAAACCACTCGGGCCTTTTCCTCTGCTAGGCAAGGAAAAGGTGATCTCCTCCGTACGTCCAGAAGATAAGCATGCCAGACCAAGGAAAACTTGAGGCCAAGAAGGTGAAGGCACGAAAGCGCCAAGGATGGCGTCATCAGGGAACAACCGTGGGGGGGCGTTAGTCCTGCCGACATGCCACGCTTTTCCTCCAAGACGGACGCGCCCAAGGAAAGGACGAGAAGAGGCCACGTCATCTGCTAAAGCCACCACCACCGAAGGGTTTTTTCTGCCAAAAACCCCTCACGACTCTTGCGTGACCACCAGTGGCGACCTCCTGACCTATAAAGGGATGATAACGTGAAAACACACGTTCGTTGGGAGACAACAAGAGGAAGTTATGATGTAGTGCAGCTGCAATTTTCCCTTGATATCTACCAAGGTTATCAATCCAGTAGGAGTCAAAAGTGCTTCAGAAGGTTGTCAACGGCACCGGAAAATATGGCACGGCGCAATGTCAGATGATTTGGTGGTTGACGTGGACCTGCACACAACACAATAAAACTACTTTGCCCCAACGAAACAGGAAGGTTGTCAATCTTCCCGGCTTGCTGAATACAAAGGATTAAACGTATGGTGTGGAGAATAATAATAAATGCAGAAAGTAATAGAGAACAGATGATTGCAGTTGGTGTTATTATCAGTGTAAAAGAATGGATCGGGATCCACGGTTCACTAGTGGTGTCTCTCCATAAAAGATAACATGCATGTTAGGTAAACAAATTACAGCTGGGCAATTGACAAATAGCAAGCGCATGACAATGCAATATATGACAAGATAGTTTATTGTAGTATTTATTGGGCATTACAACATAATACATGGACCGGTTACCAGCTGCATCCATGCCTAAATAATCCACTTCCGGGATAACATATGTGTCTCCCGTTAGTATTAAGTTACAAACAACAGATTATTGCATTAAGCAAAGTGTGTAATGTAAACAAGCGCATTAGACTTAACAGCAGTACCCTCAAACTAAGCATTAGTTATTTTATCCCTAGTGGCAACAGCACATCCACAAACTTAGATGTTCTTGTCACTCACCCAGATTACATGAACCCACTATCGAGCATAAATAATCCCTCTTGGAGTCATAAGCATCTACTTGGCCAAAACATCTACTAGCAACGGAGAGCATGCAAGAACATAAATAAAACAATAGATAGATTGATAAACAACTTGATCATAACATCACTATTCATCAGATCCCAGCAAACACAACATGTAGCATTACAATAAGATGATCTTGATCATGTTAGGCAGCTCACAAGATCTAAACATGATAGCATAAAGTGGAGAGACAACCATCTAGCTACTGCTATGGACCCGTAGTCCAAGGATGAACTACTCACGCATCACTCCGGAGGCGCGCATGGTGATGTAGAGCCCTCCGGTGATGATCTCCCTCTCCGGCAGGGTGCCGGGAAGAGCTTCAGAACCCTCCCGAACTAGGGTTGACGACGACGGCGGCGACGGAATTTTTCGTGGAATAATGCTCGGGTATTTAGGCTTTTCGGGACGGAGGCAATATATAGGCGAAATGGCGGCGCGTGGGGTCAGCCGAGGGCCCCACACACCACCACGGCGCGCCAGGCAGGGGGGCCGCGCCCTAGTGGTGTTTGGCTCCCCTGGGTCGCCTCTTCGTGCGACCTTCGGACTTCGTCTTCGTGTCGGTGAAAAACTGGGCTCCGTTGATTTTCGTCCAATTCCGAGAATATTTCCTGACTAGCTTTTCTGAAACGGAAAAACAGCAGAAAACAGGAACTGGCACTGTGGCATCTTGTTAATAGGTTAGTCCCAGAAAATGGATAAAAATATTATGAAGTGTATATAAAATATGCAGCAATATGTATAAAACAAGCATGAAACATCAAAAATTATAGATACGTTTGAGACGTATCAGAGGGCCAAGGTCACCAAACAAAGAAAGGATGGATCGGAACAAAAGAAGCTGGCAGCACTAGTCTAGGGCTTGAAGGCAGAGTCGGAGGTTCTCTCCTCTGGGTAAGGATCTCCTTGTTGTCTACCTCCAGCCAGCCACCTCCCGGGTAGATCACCCGGAAACCATCTTGTAGCCACACCATGATGAACTCATCAATCCAGACATGCAGGAGTAGGGCTTTTAACCTCCGGGCGAGCTGAACCTGGGTAACTCTCTGTGTCTTTGACATGCTCGTGCCAACCCTCTCGACGGTGAAGAACCTCATCTCCCCCGGAAGCAGCTTTCCAAGCCTCCTCCGCGCCCGTGCCGAACCAACTAAAATATGTATCCTTTACTCGCGGTGTCCATGCAGCGAGACACGACAGATATTGGTTCCCAGGGTGGTTGCACGATATATAGCTTGATACATAGGGAAGACCCGTCCTTCGTGGAGTGGATCACATCTAGGAGGGCCCCCGGCCACGACGAGAGAGGTTTGTGGACGGCGGTGGCTCTCGTCTGCTGGACCCTGTGGAGTCGCCGGAACAACATCGTCTTGGACGGTGCGGCCCCATCGATGGCTAAGGTTGGTGTTGCCTCGGTGCTTCTGGAAGCCGAGGTATGGCGACGTGTTCATAGGTAGCCTACTTCAGGCAGAGCGGTGGATGATGGGCGGGTAGTCCATATAGGGTGCGCGTCTGGCGTCTGTGTCAACCCGCGTTGTAAAAAAAGCATTTGGGATTTGCTGAAACGCAGTGTTGTAGCAGCAAGATGTGTGGAATGCCTTTATGTGTGTGTGTAGACGTACATATTCTTGTCTTGGGGGTTGAAAAGTGGCGGGTCATGCTCATGCAGCAGGGCGTGCAGGGAAGGGAATAGGGATGGGAGTAATTTCGGTCACAGCAAAAGGTAGACATGCAGAGCCTGGTTCCTTTTTTTTGGTTTATAATTTGGCGAGCAAATTGCTTCACGAGAAGGAACGAATACGCTCAGCTCTGCATCCATGGTCCCCTGGCTCTGGCTCTGGCTGGTTGATTGCCAGAAGGGACGAACGAACGATTTCCCGTTCTGCCCGTTGCAGCACCCCGGCTTAATTATTTTCTATCTAGAAGATTAGGGGCCGGGAGCTACGGCGGAGAATGTCCCGTGTGTCTCCGGTGGATGAGATGAGGGAAATCGCGGCGGAGGAGCATATAATCCGTGCTGATGGAGCTCCCGTAACCAACGGGGCTAATTAAGCATGAGGTCTACAGCTCTGGCTGCCTCGTCACACACAACCCGGCCAATTAGCCCAGTTGTTACGACAGGGACGCGCCGCTCGTGTCCAGACGCCGAGACGACATCACCTCCATGGCCTCCACCACATGACAATAAATAAATCTGTGTATACTAACATGAATACACAAGTACTCCGATCTGAGAACTTGTCTGTGGCAAGATGGTTAGTAGGGTGGTTGTATCCTCAGCCCACCAGAGTTCAAACCTCAGGTTTGACGCTGGTGTTTTTCATTTAAGGCGGAATATTCTTCAGTGGGAGGCGACGTTCCCGTCGATAGCGAGGCGCCCGTGGTGACTTCGTCAATCTCAAGACCCGATTCGCCGGCTCAGTCTCTCGAAAATGCTCATAGGGTAGGTTGTGCGTGTGTGCGTTCATATGAGGTGAGTGTATGCGCGTGTATATGAGCACCTACGTTATACTGTGTTTTCACAAAAAAAACACAAGTACTCCGGTCGGGACGAGGGCGTATATACGGACGTACTTATACATGTGTACGTATAGAGGCCGGCCCGGCCGGGGCCGGGGGCGGGGCGAGAGGAAGTGATGAACCCGCGGGAGCGGTTGTTGTTTGTTGCATCGGTCGATCCAACCACATATGCCGGCACGCTAGCACCCAGCATTGATGACTAGAAGCCCCGAAGCATTTACAAAGCTGAAGGAGGCAGCCAGGGAACGAACGGACGGACGCTATTTTAACGCTTCACGCCGTGGTAAGATAGCGATCGAGCAGCTCTATGCTTGGATCATGACGGTAAGGTAATGGGCGTGCGTACGTGCGAGGGCGCGCTGTGGCGCGTTGGTTGGGACTGCCGGTGCGCATCCCGCCCGCCCGGGATCGACTCCACTAGGAGCGATTTACGGGTGCCTCACCCCAGCTACTGTTCACTAAGAACAGTAGCATGCGCGCTGTTCTGTGAACAGTGTTCGTCAATAATGCCTCATGTTCGCTGTCTGTATGCCACAAAGTCATTCCCGTACCAGACGCGCGGGATATATAGTGTAGGTCTAGATTAGCCTCTCAGCAGTGGTGTGAGTGTGGTGTGCGTGGGTGTGGTGTGTGTGTCTGTGAGTCTGATCAGATACTACATCTTGTATCCCTGTAAGGAGGTGCAAAAAAAAAAAAGGGCGTGCGTACGTGCATTTCTTGAGCATCTTGATCCATCCGCGCTGTACTTAATTTGTGCGTGGATAGAGAAAAGGACACCAAAAGCTATGCCATCACCAACGTAGCTTACTCCGTGCTTCATGCAGTTTGAAGCGTCGGGTTTTTCCTAGTCGTACGTAAGATTATTGTCTCGGTCGTAATGGATCACGTCGAAACGCATGGGATGAAATTGAACAACCTAGTTTTATGCGTGCGACGTGCACTAGAATCCGGTTTTTGGTAGTCGTAAGTAAAGCTTCTCGTCGCTGTAAGCTTACACTGGCCGCCACATCCAATGGCGTGCAAGGTATAATTCCTACTATGTACTCACTCCGTTCGGAAATAGATGTCTTCTATTTGTCCAAATTTGGATGTATGTGTATACTAAAACATGTCTACCTACATCTGAATCTAGACAAATGCAAGACATCTATTTCCGAACGGAGGGAGTACGTGTTAGGGCATTGTTACTTGTTTTGTGACGTGTTAATTGGATAATTAGATGTATAACTCATTATTACTTCATGTGTGATATGCTAATTAGATCGGTACTAGTATTTTCACATACATTCCTATGTTCATTAAATCTGGTATGCGCATATATCATACTTAGCACTCTTTCTTTATTTGTTTCTTCTTCCCTCTCATATACTATGGTCATATGGACTTAGTATATTGGTCTTTACTGCATAAAATTGATAAAGCATAACACTCTGAACTAGGGTATGCTCAGTTCTCGTAACAATAATTTTATTTTATTTCTAGGTTAGTGTCGTGGTTTTGTCACGGCAGATGTTACCGGGTGGCAACTTGAGATTGGAGGCAAGGCGATCATAGCGTTCGGGAGATTGTTTAGCTCACTAGGGAAAAAGGATGTATCCTGGTTCAGCCTCTCCATAGGAGATAAAGACCTACTTCCAGCCTGGTGTTTCTCTATTCTCATATCGATCTCGATCACCCGGCGGATAACAACACCGGCGGGTTCCGAGTCTAGGTTACAAGGGTTTTCGCTATAAGCTTGTCTGTATCTTCTCTCTCTAAAGTTCGTCCTGTTCTATGTACCAGGAGCCGGTTTATATAGACACCCGGGTCTCCTGGTTGATTACAAGGTAAGGCCGGGTCACGCCCGAACTTAGAGTCCTAACCAAAGTCTAGCTCAACTATCTTGGCCTCCAAGTCTCGCATACCGCCTCCGGGTCTTCTAGAACCTTCCTTGTTTACACCGGGTTACCGACAAACTCCTTGGTGCATCAATGTAGCCCGGCCCAAGATGAACCGGTGGGCCTCGCCAGTCTTTCCCCCTGGCGGGTCGTAGCTTCACCGTCCTTGGGCCTACCGGGTTATCTTTCCCCCAACAGTTAGGCTCATGTGTTATCTAGGTTAAGCCAAAAAAAATGACTGAACGAAATCCATATGCAATTGGCTTGCTGAAATTAAGTACTAGCAATCAAGCTAATTTGGTTAAAACTTTTACCACCAACTCTGCTCTTATAAGCTCGAATGGTTTCGAAGTTCTTAATCGTAAAATTGTATAAGCAGGATTAGAATTTATTTAGACTAGTTCGTTCTGCGTCATGATATGCCACTATCCTGACGTTTCTATACTTATCATATGAACCACGCTGAAACTATAACGCAATCAAAATAGCTCCTTCAAATTCGAACCAAAAATCTCAATGGCGGGTTACTATGCCAGTGGTAACCGGTGGCTAGTAAATATGCACATGTGTTGATTACGTGACTAGTTTTTTTCACTATTATATCCTGACATACCTCCCCTCAGATATTTCTCCATGAACAACCCTAAGAATGCAAGGCGGCTACAATGAGTACCTGTCAGGTAACTTGGCGCATTGAATAAATCCAGGTGGTAACCGGCATCAGTATAATGCATTCAGGTCGGTAAGTATGTTTTCTAAGCTCTCGATGAAAATTAACTTAAGTAGCCTCTTTCACAACTAACCAAGAGGCATCTCTATGTAACATAAACAGATTATCTCCTTTCAATAGGACTATAGTGGTTGGGTTCGGGACGGTAACTAGCATAGCAATGCTATCACAACTAGTACAGAACGACACATCGGATACCCCTCTATGGTAATGGCAGGAGATAGGCGACGGAAAATCACGATTTTAGCGTTGCGGACGAGGCCTAGCAGAACTGGGCTGCGGCTGGTCCGTCAACATTGGTTACGGAGGATTTTAGATCTCCGTTGCCAATAGTATTGGCAACGGTCATAAATTCACCTCCGTTTCCAATACGTATCTCTATGGCAACGATTGTTGAAGGATATCCGTTTGCGATGTGCTTGGGAAATTGCACTTGCAAACTGGAAGCGCGCATGTTCAATGCGACTTAATTCATGAGGGATTGGAACCGCCTGCTCGCCGCTAATAAAATGTGACTGGAACCGCACGAAGCCAGGCCGTTCTCGCATTCTCCCCTTCGTTCTCTCCCACGTTCTCTACCACACTAGCACAACCGTCATGGAGGAACCCTGGTGGCAGAACGAGGAAGTCCCGAGCGACGACGCAAGCGGTGAAGACCGCGGTGAAGTCCCATGGTGGGATCAAGACGGGCCGCCGGACTCGGACCCCGACGACTCGGACCCGCCGTCTTCACGCTCTGTAGAAGACGACTCCGATGACTCGGACCTGCCGTCTTCACGCGAAGGAGAAGACCACTCCGACGAGGACGAGGCACCGGAGGAAGAGGAGCCGCAGGACCCGCAGGAGCCGTATTCTAGCCAGGAAGAAGATGACTCAGATGAGGAGGAGGAACACGCGTCGGAAGAGGCGCGGGAGGAGGAGGAGCATGCGCCGGAGAAGGATTTGCCGCTGAATGAGGAGCACGCGCCAGAGAAGGACGCGCCGGAGAAGGATTTGCCGTTGAAGGACGAGCCCCGGGAGGAGGACGAGCACGCTCCGGAGGAGAAGGCAACTAGCAAGAAGTGACGCCGCGCCGCGGACGACATGGCGCGTAGGCAGGGCGTAAGAAGAACAAGTAGAGTAGATAGTTAGTTCAATTCTACTGTATCGATCCTTCGTAAGTAGGCCCAATATGTCAGTGAAGAAATTAAAGGAAACTGTTGTTTATCGCCTCCGTTTGCGATGTTGTACTTTGTGATATAAATGTGCACTGCGGCAACCCTAACGCTCTCGCTCTCACTCTCACTCACAGTCACAGTGTGGCGGCAGCTCCAAGCAGTACCAGACCTAACCCTTATCTCGCAGATCTGAGCGGCGCGTCGGGCCGGCATCGCCGCCGCGCATCTTCCCCCAGCAGCACGTCGGCGAGCCGCCGCGCATTTTCCCCGAGTATGTTGCTGACGCGGATCTGCTGGTCTATTGCCGGAGTATGTTCGTCGCTCACTACTAGATCTTACACTCTATTTAAAGTAGCATAGAAAACTTGTCTAGTATTGTAGTACTGCCGATGATGAATACATCCCTTAATACTAGATCTTACACTTTATTTAAAGTAGCATAGAAAACTTGTCTAGTATTTGAAGTCTAGTATTGCGTTGTGTCTAGTATTGTAGTACTGCCGATGATGAATACATCCCTCAATACTAGATCTTACACTTTATTTAAAGTAGCATAGAAAACTTGTCTAGTATTTGAAGTCTAATATTGTGTTGTGTCTATTTGTAGTCTGCCGATGATGAATACATCCCTTAATACTAAATCTTGCACTATTTAAAGTCTAGTAGGGTAAATTAATTTCAACTCTTTGTAGTACTACCGATGATGAATACATCCCTCACTACTAGTCACAACTTTTTGTCAATGTGCTAATCCTCGTTATGGTTTTGTATAGCTAACTTGCAAGTGTATGAAGTAATAATATATTTCGGTGACAATGCATAAAAATGGTGAGGCTGTTGAAGGAATCATGACCTTAAAGTTCTTCCTCCAAATCGTTTAGATCGGACTGCAAGCACACGGATATAGGCGCTCAAGGTGTAAACTATTTTTGTCTTAAAATGTATTCATGTCATGTTGAATCATATTTGGTTCTTTTCTAACTATCCATCCATGTATTTTTTTTATGCAGAAACGCCATGTAGATCCAAACAAGATTTAAATGAGCTAAATACAAAGTGGGATCATATCCGTGAACCGTCGTTGTTGTGACGCTTCGCTGCACTGTGCAAAACACTTTTTTAATTAAGAGTGTCTTGGACAGTGTGGCCGAAATGTCACAACGGTGACGTTATTATATTTCAGTGACACCGTCCAAGATGGAGCAAGCCTCAGTACGAAGAATTTGGCAAAATTAATTTGCTACGGAGGCTTGCGAGCTCGGTGTGGTTTCTGGTTTTCGCTTTCTCTATCTATTTTGTGGATGTGTGTAGCGATTTGGCTGCAGATGTGATTTGGAGAAGTATGAAACCGCTACTCGAGTCTTTTGCTAGCTCGAATACCGTTTTCGAGGCTTCGGAGCTGAGGAAGAAGGTGGAGCTGGAGAAGGTGGAGTACCATAAAACTTAAGTTTAGGGAGGCATGAGACTGATAGGATTAGCAAGGCATGTGTAACTCATCTTTTGATGCTATGTAATGGTGACAATTGTTATATACGTTATGAATGGATTTGCTAGCAACTTTGTGCTTCTGCTGTGAGATTTTGAATGTCAATTGGCAATTGTATTGCTGCTGTAGGCTTATGAAGAAACCTCATTGCAAACGAGTAAAAAAAGAATCTCCGTTACTGTTGTCCCGATACATCGGCAACGGAGATTGGTTGGCAACCGTAGCTAAAATCAGGCCTCATCGGTGACGGTTTTTGGCCTCCGTTCCCAATGAGGGCCTCCACATCAGCCACGGGGGCTGGGACACGGACCCTTTCTCCGTTTCCGATGGGGTTTTTGGTCCGTTTCCGATGTGTCGTTCTGTACTAGTGCACGCCTTGTCTTGGGTTAATAACTTTGTATATATGTTTTTTAGTTTGATGAACCGAAATGAACTT
This sequence comes from Poa pratensis, assembly GCA_947311845.1. NCBI lineage: Eukaryota > Viridiplantae > Streptophyta > Magnoliopsida > Poales > Poaceae > Poa > Poa pratensis. The sequence goes on along the minus strand of CAMZMU010000086.1, from coordinate 41,369,037 downwards.
GATTATGTCCTCTTTGGATTGTAGGAATTCCATTACCAAAATTGTAAGATTCTAATCCTTATAATTATTTCCCCATGAATTGCACTTTTGGATCGAAGAATGGTACTACCAAAAATTCTATGGATTGAATTTCCTTGCATCAACCCCATAGAAATTTGAACATCGAGTTCAAAAAAGCTCAATTCTAACTCAAGCTAGTGGGTAGATCTAGACACACTTTTTCCGCATTTTTCTTGCATCTCATCCAAATCACAATTAATGCAGTTATTATGCGTTTTACAATCTTCTGTTTGCTTAGTTAAAACCTGTGAGATTTCTTGTTTTACTTATTACTAGGAAAAATGCCCGTGCCTTGCAACGGGAGAAAAATCTGCGTCGTTCAAACCAATAAATCGGCTTATCCATAAATTGGTTATTTTGTTCTCCTAAATAAGCATGGTTAAAAGTTGTTAAATATGCATGAATTTTGATACCAGTAGACAGATTAAATTTTTCTGAACATTTTGATATATTAAACACATTTTTCTGAATTACAGATCAGAAGTTAGAGATTATACAATTTTTGATATTTTTCTGAAATTTCTGGAAATGTTTAAAATTTTGACAACGGAACCCACTTGTCAGGGTTTTAATAATTACTGAAATTATTTATCAAAATGAATAAAATTTTGATGGATGGGGCCCACGATGACGTCGCTTGGTGATTTCATCAGTGGAGCTGTTGCTGCTGTTGATCACGGCGACGGCGATTGAGCGCGAGAGGGCGCACACGCGCGGGCGCGCTGGACGCGGGTGACCTCGTACGGGCGGCGCTCGGACCAAATGGTCACCGGCTCGCCGGCGGCGACCACAAACGCGGCGGACGGCGGCGGCCTACACGGGGAGCTTGAGTTAGAGCGTGAGGGAGAGGGGAAAGTGGTCCATGAGGACCATAGGCTCACCAGGAGGACGAGGGAATGGTCGGGGAGGCCGGGGAACGTCGGAGTTGGCCGGAGCGACCTTGGCGGCCGGCGGCCGAAGGCGCGGAAGACGGACTCGATCCGCTCGGTTCACGGCGTCCCAGGACGCGATACTCGTCGAGGAGGAAGAGGACGACAAGGCGGAGCCGGTGGTGGTCTAAGATGAGCTCGGGGAGGTCCACAGCGGCGGCACGACGCGACGGCGTTCTCGGCGGCTAATTTCCCTATTTGTCAGGTTTTTTGTAAAACGGCACGGCACAGCCTCCTTTGGCCTATGGACTGCGGGTTAATTTCCTAAATTGTCAGGTTTTTTTTTTGCAAAATGACGCGGCGACGGACGAAACCAAGGAAGCGTTGCTTCCTTTATTAGTAGGGAGGGATAGATTACGGTTTTCAATCCTACTATCCAAAGAGTCTCTTAGTTTTTGTCACGATATAATGATAAGCAACAATGGGGATGAACACAAGGTGGAAGACGAAGCTATGGGGGGAAATGTCTCTCAGGGCATCGTCCCTCACGCAGGAGGGGACGAAGCTCTACTTATAGGGAAATGACGGCAGGAGTAGGGGTTTTACCTCCCCACGAGGGTCCCGAACCTGGGTAGATCGTGTATGTTCTTATGCTTGTGAGTTCATCTGTGTGTGCTCCTTAGCGCGCTAGCCCTCTCCCGGATCCTCCAGCGTCCATCGGCCCCAACTCAAGCCATCCCATGGCATCTGCCGTGATACCACCACGACAGCGGTGGAGGAACCGGCTGCTGCTGCGGCTCCGGCGCCGCCGGCCAAGCTGAGGATCGGCCTCCCTCCTCATCCCCAGTTCGCCGGATGGGCCAGCCAAGCCAGCGTCGCGTCGCCGACCGGCTACTCTCCATCCCCGTCGCCGCGCTGGAGCGCGTCCCCGCACCGCTACTCCTCCCCTGGGTACGCCGATGCAGACCCCCATGGTGGCTTCAACCCCAACGTCGCCTTTCCCTACCCTCCTCCGACGATGTATGCTTCGCCGGGCTACTAGACCTCGCCGTCGCTTCGCCGCGCGCTCACTTTCGCCCCTCAGCAGGACCCTCGCCTCCTGTTCGGCGGAATGCACGCCGACTCCTTCATGGAGGAGATCATCACCACCGGCTCGATGGCGACGGCGGCATGCCCGGGCTTTCTCTCGCAAGGTGGGGAATTTTTCTCACAAAGCGGCGGGGTGTCTGGCGGCTCCGGCGGCGGCGAGGCGGCTGAGGAAGGCGCGGCGGCCGATCCGGCGGTCGTGGACGAAGGAGGGGGACCGGCCAAGGGGGACGAAGCCGGCGGCCGTCGGCCCAGGAAGGTGCCGAAGGCGCCGAAGCCTCCCGTCGAGCCGTGCATCAAGTGGACGGCGAAGGAAGATGTTCTCCTCGCCGAAGCGTGGAAGACGGTCAGCCTCGACGCGATCGTCGGCGCCAACCAGAACATGGACAACTACTGGAAGAGGGTCAAGTCGGCATACGATGAGCGCCGGATGATTGACCCCGAGTACTCCTTGTGCGTCACTCCGCGCGGCGATAAGGCCATGGCCAACCATTGGTCGAACATCCAGCACGCTTGCAACAAATGGCATGGCATTCAAGAGGAGGTCGCCAATCGGCCGAAGAGCGGCAACAACTACGAGATGGAGGTGAGCTCTTTCCCGCCGTCATTTCCCTTTTGAGTTCGCCGGTTTGCTCATTCCAGCCGGTTTCACATTGAAAGGACACGGATGTCGCCTAGAGGGGGGGGGGGGGGGTGAATAGGCGATTAAAATTCTTTGCGGTTTAGGCTTGAATAAATGCGGAATAAAACTAACGTTTAATTTATCAAGCACGAAACCTAAACAAGCTAGGTTAACCTATGTGCACCAACAACTTATGCTAAACAAGATAAGCAAATATGTGATAGCAAGATATATTGCTTCAAGCTCGATGGCTATCACAAAGTAAATAGCATAAGTAAGAAGCTCGGGTATAGAAATACCGAGGCACTTGGAGACGATGATTTATCCCGAAGTTCACTTCCCAATGGAAGCTACGTCTCCGTTGGAGCGGTGCGGAGTCACAAAGTGATCCCCGAATAGCCGTCAAATGGCACACCGTAATCCCCTTCGTGCCTCCACCAATGCGGAGTGCCACGAACCACTATGGGACACTTGAGGGTGGTCACCGAACCCGTACAAGGATGAGGCACACTCCACAACTTAATTGGAGGCTCTCACCGAATTCCCACGGCTCCCAAAGCCACAAGAATCACAAGGTTGGGGCGCGACTCCACAACTTAATTGGAGGCTCCCAACTATCCCGCGAGCCACCAAAACTCCGAGATCAACAAGGACCGTCTAGGGCACTCCAAGTACCCAAGAGGACAAGCTCTAGGGCACCCCAAGTACCCAAGAGTAACAAGCTTCTCAACTTCGATTTCCACGTATCACCGTGGAGAACTCAAACCGATGCAACCGATGCAAGAAGGCAAGACCACTAGAAGTGGTCAAATCCTTCACTCCCAAATCCCACCAAAAGCAACTAATGCTTGTGGGGGGGAGAAGAGAGGAAGAACAAGGAAGAACTCAACAAATGGAACTTCAAGATCACGATCTACTAGGTTCCCCTCACTTAGAGGAGGAATGGATTGGATGAATATGTAGATCTTGATCTCCTCTCAAATTCTCTCAAAGATATGCAAGAATCATGGGAGGGATTGAGAGGAAGGCAAGCTTTTCCAAAGGTCAACAATGGAGGAGAGAGAGGGGAAAAGCTAGCTCAAGGGGTGAGAGAACCGTTGGGGAAGAAACCCCCTTAAAAAGGTCCTCTCAAAAATCTGCCCGTTGCAGACGAAAAAGGCCGCAGCGGTAGTACCGGGCCGATCCCGGTAGTACCGAGCCGTGTTGACTCGAGGAAGAACGAAGACCAGTCAGCGCTCCCTGACTCGGCGCGCAACGGTAGTACCGGACCACCTGGCCCGGTAGTGCTCCCTTCCCGGTAGTACCGCGCCACTACCGGGACAACTACCGGGTTAAAACTTCGAGAGGCAGAGAGCCATCCGGAGATGCGGTACTGGACCCGGTACTGCCCGCGGTAGTTCCGCAAGGGGTCACCCGGTAGTACCGGGCGAGGGTCGGTACTACCGGCCTAAGAAGAAACTGCAGAACCAGGAAAGGAGAACCGCAATAACTTTTGCAAGGAAGCTCCAAACGAGATGAATCCAATTCTGTTGGAAATATTAAGGGTCACAAATATAGAAGGGATACCACACATGGGAAGGTGTGGACCCTATCTCGAAGGTGGACCGATAATATTTCCAACCAGAAAACGCAACAAGTTTTCCATACGAAATCCGTTTTCGGAGAACTTGGGCTTGTCATGAAGATCACAACAATCACCAAAACCCAACAAGGAGAAAATCCAAATAAGAACCAAGAAAGATGATGAAGGCAAGTATGCAAAGGTTTGAGCTCTCTCCAACTGATACGCTAAAGCTCAATCGAGAGCCCCTCTTGATAGTACGGTATGTATCCTATAACCCGGTCTCCCAACTAGTACCACGAGACCGGTAAAATAGAAACCCTATCATACCTTTGCCTTGCGCATTCCACTTGAGCTAGATGACGTCGATCTTGATCTCTTCAAGTGGACCACCTTTCTTGATTGCGCTTCGCTTGGTGAAGACTCAAACATTGCTCCCCCATACTCCACTACGGAGAGCCTCTCTTAGGCACATCTTCACATGAACATTATCTCTAAATGGGTGGCAAGCTTCAAACCTAGGATTTCTTCGAGATGCTCCTCTTGAACTTGCGCTTGTATCTTTTCTTCTCTTTTCAATAGATGATGTCTTGAAGATAACCATGAATGATCACATAATTCTTTTCTTCAAGACATACTTGCAATATGCTCAACTCGATGATCTTGATGCCAAATACTTCATTATATCAATATATTCATGGCATCAACCTTGAATCCAACATATGGAGTTCAAGCATGGTCTATGGACAAACACTACAAGTAAAACTCAATGCAACCATTAGTCCATAGGGATTGTCATTAATTACCAAAACCACACATGGGGGCGCCATGCCCTTTCACACATGTAGATGGTCCGGATGTTCGACATGTACCGCAACGACGAGAAGGCGGACTTCAAGTTCCTTCACGTCTTCATCGTCATCGAGGGGTGCGATAAGTGGGCGCAAGTGTGTCATTCTCTCGGCAAAGGCAAGGCGTATGTCCTGGACGCGCCGGCGGCCGGTGCGGCAGATGGGCGCCCTGATGGCCACAAGAAAGCCAAGGCGGCGAGAGACGCGGCGCCAGCAGCCGCGAAGCTCCAAGCGTCCATCGACACCTGCATCGCCGACGCTCAAACCCACGCCGCGGCGAGGGAGGAGAAGAACGAGGCGAGGTGGAAGGCGCTCATGGCCAACCAGGGCATCAAGCTCGACCTCCTCAAGACCAACACCGCGGCGAAGAAGAGGAACAACGACCTCGCCTTCCTCATGGGAGGCAACCCGGAGGCGATGGACCCCGAGGTCAGGGCGTGGTTCATGGCGCAGCGGCGCGTGATTCTCAGCCAGATCGCCCCCGCCCCGAACCCGACTGCAACGGCGACTGCGACGGCGGACGACATGAGCTCGGCCACTCCAGGCGACACGAGCTCGGCCACGATCACGCCGCCGCCTACCGCCGAGCCTACCGCCACTCCGACCTCTGCCCCTGCTCTGACGACCACGCCCATCGATCTCGACGAGGATGCCGAGGTTGCCGAGGTGTCGCCGGCGACCATCTGATCTGCGCAGCAGCATGCCGAATGTGGCCATTTCACCAGATCGCCGAACTGTGGCTTGATCCATTCGCCGAACTATATGGATTTTTTGTATGATCGCCGAACTGTGGTTGTTTCGATCGCCGAACTCGGGTCGTTTTTTGGGGTGGGAATGAGAATTTTGAAATTATATTGATTTGTGTTTTCTAGGGGCCGAAACGAGTGGAAACTTCGCCCCCCCCCCCCCCCCCCCAGGTCCTAAATAGCGCCGGCGCAAACGCAAAAAGGCGCCGCACCAAAACCTAGGGGGGCCGAACGGCTGGAGATGCCCTAAGCCATCAAGTGTGCGGTGATTGTAAATTTGTGACATGTGGAGTGTGGCAAAACCAGGTTGGCAGGTTCAAACAAAAAGATCGAGTGGCAAAACCGCCATCTAACAGGAGCAGTTTCTTTCAGCAAGGCAAAAGAACTCACTCAGGGCTTGTTTGATTCAAAGGGTTTCCAAAGGAAACTTGTAGGATTCTTTCCCATAGGAATTTTTCCTATAGTGGCCATTTGATTCAAAGGATTGAATCCTTCAACATTCCTATAGATTCCTTTCCTATACTACAATCCTATAGGATTTCTAGCAAGAGGTTTGAGCTCTTGGAAAAATTCCTATGTGTCTATGACAACTATGGCATGCACCCAAGCCCTATAGATTTTTCCTGCGTTTTTCCTGTGGTGCATCAAACGACTTATGCAACTAATTCCTGCGTTTTTCGTTCCTATAGGATTTCACATGCCATGACATACTAATCCTACGCTTTTCCTATTCCTGTACTTTTAAAATCCTTTGAATCAAACAAGCCCTCAATATGCAGGTCACACACGAACGTGCCGTCGCGCGCGTACGAGTCGGTGGATAATTCTTCCAACTCGAAGCAGAAATGGCGCGGCATTACCTTCCATTTTTATCCCAGCAGTTTTATTATGGAGGAGTAGCATGAGTTGCCTTGTAAGTAAAGAAATGTTTTTATTTTTGCGGCGGCGTCGTTCGCAAATGAAAGCACTTTTGTGTGGGGCCGTGCCGGCGGTTCCGTGTGGCGCGAGAGAAATCCAGCTCGGCGTACCTCGAGATCAGCTGGCTGCCACCTCCGCGGCCTCACATAAAGCAAGAGTCACCGCGTAAATCCCATGTGACGGCAGCGGCCACATGTACGTACATCGCCACTGGTACGACGTCAAAGACTCACAGGGGCAATGCGCGTTCCCAGCTAGATTTACCTGCACACTGATCGTCGATAGAGAAACAAAATTTGCACACACGGCGCCGTCTGTTGGCACGACACACAGCAGCAGCAGTAATGGTCGGTCCAATTCGCCAGGTAGGCGAGAGGACCGGCACATGCAATGCATACTACTCCTACGAAGGATAGACTAGTTTTTTCTTGAACGGAGCAGAGGCAGGCGGAATGGCGAGCCCGGAGCAGAGGCGGAGCGGAGACGAGAGGAAAGTCCATGAATCCGGATTATAATTAAGCTAGAGCAAGAGTATTGTATTACCGGCCGGTGAGAGGAGATCACATGGGTTTGTTTGGCGCGTCTCCCCATGCTCCCCCTGCACGAGCACGAGCACGAGCGCGCCGGCCGGCAATGTGCGCGTTTCGGCGTTTGCACCGTCGTCCACCAAACAGCTCAATCGGCGGTGCGAGCGAATGATTCCCTTCCCATGCCACGCTGCCTACCTCCGACTTATCAGGTCAAACACCGCTAGCCAGGTTTACTCCCTCCCAGAGTCTGTCCCGTCGTGGCGGTGTCCCATGTTTCTGTTTTGACACAGGGATGGGGAGGATCCCTGGGATTTGTCAAACCAAGAATCGTTGTTGCTACTAGTACTACACGTGAAAATCCACCCCCGATTCAGGGTGTTCGTGCCAAGTTCCTGCAAATTCTTGGTCCAACAGACTACGGTGATTGCGGGCGCATGTGTGTGTATGTGTGATGAAGATACTTCCTTGTCCATTTTGGCAAACCACTACAATCATCCGTGTTTGTTCCTGAAACATAAACAGTGCGCCCCCCCTAACAAAGGGTTGAATGTATCACAAATTCACTTTGCCTTCCATGTGCATATATATATGCTCACTATAAGAAATAAAGAAATTTTGAAATGTCGGATGATTTCAAAAAAAAAAAAAACAGACCATACATCCGCCACATTCTATGTGCACACGTAAAGTTTTTGGGAGAAACCGATATTTTGCGTGGCCTGTGTAAAATGTCTTGTGAAAATCCTTATTTTAACACCAAAATTGGTCTTTTTTATATAGTCCCAAGAAACTCGAAGAGCATCTATGACTGTTTTGCCATCTTCATGTAGTTTTTTGAAGTCATAGATGCTCTTCGATCTATTTGTATGTTTTTGCCAAGTTGTATGTTTAGATCTTCAGTTGAAGTGGTGTACGATGCTTGGTTCAACCTTACATTTGCTCTATTATCCCACTGGCGTAACAGGGACGAGACGTATATTGTGTTGTTGCAGCTAAGGGTAAAACAATTGTTTCTATGTTACACTTGGATGATATTTTTACCGTTTAAATTATGTCACTATACTATGGCAATACACTGTTTGTCTGAACCTAATACTTCGAGATGCAACCATAGAAACGGTATCGAAGTGGAGTATTATCTTGGGATGTGGTCCAGTAACATTCTATAAAACCCTAGCTACCCCGATAGTTGTGGTTATATTTGATCAAATGGAAAGGGTGAACGGGGGAGGCTTAGCTAGGACGCACAGTACAGCCGATGCTAGTGCCGACGGCGGACGAATCTCGAGAAGTTGATAGGGACCGAGAGGAGATAAAGAGACCGTATCCAGCTTGGAAGGTGAGATGGCGCCATCAAGAGATTGTTACTAATAAACTACATTATGAGTTGGCTTCAAACCATCACGCTTATGGCCAAAGTGGATTCACTAATCATGGCACTGTGAGTCACGTAGAGACATGTGTACCACGTAGAAAACGTCGTGTCTAACCAGTAACCGCTCTGTTTAAGCGTGCACTCGTACGGCCGTCGTCAAGAACTGCAAGCAAATCGTGCGCGAGGCTCGCAAGCAAATATACTGAATCGATGCAGGCTCTGTTGTGGACTGTGTCGTGACGTCAAGGTGCTCGTGATGTTGGTGCCACGCCATTACGTGTGGCAAACCGTTTAATTACTTTACGGCAAACGCGTGTGGCCATGTACAATATGTAGAAATCCATCTGTCTGGGCATACGTGTACCGGAAGAGTGAGGTACGTACAGATCATCAACTCTGGCCGGTCTCACAAAAGATTACACGACAGAAGAAGGAAAAAAAAGGTCAACTAAGTGGACGATTACATAAGCATGATCATGATAATAATGATGAGTAGTACTCCTAACAGAACTAAAGAGACAAAAAAAGAAAACAAACAGCGAAAAATGCTTTGAGGAGATGCCGCCATGCCACCACCGACAGTTTGGGTGGACCTTATTGGAAGCTAAAAGGAGGAAATGTTTTTAGTATTTTTTTTCAGAAAAGAAAAAAAAGCAGAAAGATTGATGGCCTTGCATTAGGGAGTGATGATACTTTCAGGCAATCATTGGACAGGACACGCAAGGAGATAGAAATCTAACTAGTATACAAAGTACACCCTTGCAATATAAGGCCGGACGTTGTTGATTGCTTGTTAGTCTATTTATTATTCTTGTTTATAACTGATTTTTCTCCGAGAAGGACCCAGATCTAGTACAAAAGTTAGTATGTAAAACAAGCCAAATATAATAAAAAATACGTCAAGATTCTTGGATCAACTAACGACCACTACCACCGCTAGAGCGAGCCACCGTCGCCGCTCCCCTAACGCAGACGACCTTACTTTGTTGATCACACACGTAGACAAACGAGATCGACCACACTAAGGGAGCAGCGATTGGATGATTCCCAAACCCTCCTCAACACCACTGGCGAGATCACTGCCGACGATGTGGACAAGGAGGCGGGGAAATCTTATTCTTGTTTCACACAATGCATAGAAACCATAACGTCGTTGCCGGTTTGATCAAACTCTACCTTTAGGACCTAACTATAGCGGGGAACACATGTTCGAGGTCCCCACCCCCTTCCGCCACTAGAGCATACAGGGGAGGCAGAAACCTGACGGTGATGGAGGAGACGGCCGGTGGCTAGGGTTTCTTCTATTTCTTAAACTGTTAGGGTTTCTTCTCTTTCACAAAACGGCTAGGTTTCTTTTTTAAATATAAGGTGTAGGATTTGGAGTCCTGGAAGTTGGCAGGTCGCAATTGTTACCGACGCTTTTCATCTAGGTACTCTCCCTAATACATTCAATAGTGCCATAACTAATCACATCGAATCACACCGAGACCGACTAAAAGGAGTACTACTCCGCATGCAGCACATATGTTTGACGCTTGGAAGCTTCTTTCCGCTAGCTAACCTTGTCGTGTAAGTTGTAACTTCAGCTTCTATCCGTACCTTTATTTTTCGTGAGAATTTTGCTTGTATATTGTAAGTCTAGGAAAATGCTTTGATCATGTTTATTTTGCTTTGGTTTGATGTTGGGAGACTTTACGGTTAATTTAAAATAATAATAGGCCTTGTACATGGCGCCAATATATTGTTTTCTTGCTGTACTTCTTAATAAAAACCAATTGGGTCAATTAGCCTCTTCCTTTTGCTTGTCAGCTAAACAAATATTAGTACATGTTTATTCTTCAATTCGTTCTCTTCATCCCAAACGTGGTCTCCAATGTGCTATAGATGCAAGCTAGCTAGCTCTCAAGTTTCTGTACGAACAATCCTAATTAAATCAACTAAAGGTACTCTTATTCTCTTAAAAATGAACTAAAGGTACTCTAATGGGGGACAATATGTACTTCTATATAAATGGAAAGATTAAAAATGTGATATTCAGGATTTAGCAATCTGTTCCTTGGCCTGGTCTGGATTGCTATATATATGCCCCGAAATGTTTCATCTTGCTATGAAAGCTGTAGCAATCACTCAGTAGGTATTTCCACAAAGCATATTTTCTTGCACCGGGAGTTTCCGTATTCAGAACTAGAAGGCTATCACACCCCTTGCTGCGGGAGTCGAAAAACGCATAAATTGATATTGCAAAATTGCTATATGTAAAATTTCATAAGAATTGCTATAGTCATCGCCGGCGAAGCTCCACAAGAACCGAGTCCCTCCCCATCACAGCACCTCACGAGCTCATCACCGCCACTGGGGAAGATGACGGTGTGGAGACGACCAGCTCGAAGGACGGGACCTCCACCACACGCGGTCGACGTCGTCGTCTTGCCAACCACCTGCAAAGAGGAACAGAACTCCACTACCTCCCCGGCGAGGAAGTCCCCGGAACGGAGAAAGGAGGGGGAGCACTTATTCTTCACCATCGCCACCATCGTCTCCGATTCGATGCCGCCGGCGAAGAACCTACTCCTACTATTCACACGCCTAACCAAGAGAGCCGAGGTTCCCCCACCCTCCCGCCGCCGGAGCGACGAGCGGAGGGGAGGGGAACCCCCGTCTCCGGCGGCGGAGAACGAGGAACACCCGACCGCCTCCCTTTTCGCCTTTCTCAACTGTAGCTGGGGGAAAGGGAAAAAGGAAGATTTCGCAGTCTTTCATTTTCGTCCTTTTAACTACTCCAGGATGTTATGTAGTGGAAATTAAGGCCGAAGCTATAGGGCGAGACGCGGTGGTGACTTTGACGGGTATATATGATGGTGGAGTGTTTCTGAAGGCTCGGCGCTTAAACACCCCCAGCTTAACCAACAGCTAATTAAACCCGGAGTACTGTAAAGATGTGCATTTCGTACTGTACTATACATACGTACATAGCATAGCTGTGTTGTGTACCATAATTAAGCCTATGAAACAGCAGTATGATTTAAACACCGATTAGCTTATCCTTGCAGTTAATTAATTTGTGCACGTACGGATGTTTACGTACGTAGGTCGGTAGTACAGTACGTGCAGTTGGAGCACATCCGGTTTGGTTAGTGAGTGCAGATCGATGCATGCACGTGTGATCGGGTTGCTGGTGTCAGAAATCAAAACAAAACCACTGCTCACAAATCCGGTTTGGTTTGTGAGTGACCAACCCAACGCAGTGGAAGATGCATGCATGCTGCGTACGTTTGCTGCAGGGTTTGGGTGGTGGAAAGCTAGCTAGCGGAGTAGAGTGCGCGGGGTTTGGTGGATCCATCCCCGTCCGTCCCGCGGCTGCACCAAGTGTACACGTTGCGAGTCACCGCCGAGTGGAGTGGAGTGGCGGAGGAGGAGGATGGAAGGCGGCGATGTATGTATGACGACGTCCCGTGCACGGTAGCCTCCTTCCGGGCCCTTGTTTGTCCCCGACGTCGCACGCATCCGGCCATCATGTGACGCGTTCACCCACAGATGAAAACGCGAAGCTCGTGTCGCGCCGCAAATGAAACGTGGATCGGTCGGTCGGACGCGGCGTTGCTAGCTGTCGCCGGGAATATTGTCCCGTTGGGACCGTACGTGTGGTCATTCCCGGCCGTCGACTCTGCGCACAGTCCCGAGATGCGTTGCTCCGATCAGTTTTAAAAGCCAACAGCCAACTACAACTCCCAAACAATCGATCGGTTTCAACGAATCCAGCAGCTGATCACCGACCGAATTGATCCACCACCTCGCTCGACTGCTCCTGAAGCTGAATGCATGGACCGTTCGGTTAAGTACCGGCCGGCCAGTCGACCAGATCAAGCAAACCAGCTAGCTCGATCGTTGCAATCCAACCGTCCGTTTCAGCTCAATTAATCAGCAGGTGCGCAGCCGCTAGCTAGCTAGCCATCTACTCATGACGGAACGCGAAATCGCATATATAACGAGCAAACAATCAGTTCGCGAGCGAGCCATCGACCGGTCCATCTCCTTGTTTTGTTATCGAGTCCATGTTGCCGCTAGCTTGGCGGCACCTTTCCTTTTTTTTTTTTGCGAAACACAGTACAACGTAAGCGCTCATATACACGCGCACACACTCACCCCTATGAACGCACGCACGCACACCCTACCCCTATGAGCACCTCCGAGAGACTGAGCCGGCGGGTCGAGTCTTGAGATTGACGAAGTCACCACGGGCGCCTCGCTGTCGACGGGAACGTCGCCTCCCACTGAAGAATATTCCGCCTTAAATGAGAAACACCAGCGTCAAACCTGGGGTTTGAACTCTGGTGGGCTGGGGATACAACCATCCACCTAACCATCTTGCCACAGGCAAGTTCTCGCACCTTTCCTTCTTCGTGTGTCGATCGTGGTGTGTACCCCATTGACGTATGTATCTCGCCTTGGCATGTATTGTCCATGTATGATCGATGGAGATACCTAAGCTACTGTAGGATGTCCCTCGCGGATGCGCCCATGCCATCGCGTTTGCACGCTTCGAAAGATGCAACAAGTGTCTTGCACGCACGCGTGGATCGATCGACGGTTGGGATATATATGCTCCTATATTCGAGTTGAAGCTGTCCAGACGGATGCTCGATCTATTGCATGGTTCCAAACTAGTGAAGAACCCAGTGTATAGCTAGCTAGCTAGCTAGCTACGTAGATAGGTTGGGGTGCATAAAAAATGATTAATTGGTCCATCAAGCAGAAATATATATACACGGAAGGTCGAGAGGAGCTATTGTTCTTGTCCGACTACGTACGTACTTAGACTGCTATAGTAGCTAGCATTCGGCACTAGATCAGATATTCCCTCCGATTAATATACTCCTGTGCGGTATGCATATGCATGGTCGTGACTCAGTGACTGGTCATCGATCAAATGACATCACTCGATCGGTTGGTCGATCGATAGATTTGGGAAAGAAAACGAGTCGACTGTAATGCGAAGCGCACCAGCTTAGCTAACTGGTAGCTTAATTTAGATGCATGCATATGATTGCGGTGTAATTCATCAGACTTTTTGACCGGCGTTAAACTGATGGGGAAATCTTAGCTGTACTACTATATTCAGCACCGCGGGTGGCCGATGACTCGCCCCGATCGCCGACGGCCCAAACACTGATTCGGGCGTTCGGCCGTTGCGCTGCCACAGATATAGCAGAATATCCCCCTTTTCTACAAAAAACTAGCAAGGTGGCCCTCGCAATGCGAGGGCATTATCTAAAGGGTATTGAATCTGTTAATGAACTAAATTTGTGGTTTTATAGACACCAGAAAGACAAAAATCTAAATCGTAGCATTGTATAGCCGTCGTAAATATTATGATAGATAAAATATCAACAGTGTGGAACATTTTTATTTGTAGGAGAGTAGGTATTCTGACATTCTTAAATAACACCATTTTCCACATATTCTAAAAGGTCATTTAGTTTTAACATTTGGTAATTCTATTTTATTTTTTAATATATATCTCGGTTCCATGCACCCCTGCCTAATAACGTTGATCCATAGAAAAACACAAATAAATATGTGGAGCTAATATGCTTATATAATGTATGGCGCCATCTCAACCCCAAACTTTTGTCATGAAGAACACAATAACATAAGGTACATAAAACACACTTAGGAGATTAATTATTGCCTCTTATTTCTCGGAGCCTTTATTTGTTTTTCAGGGTGAACAGAGCTTGGTAGAGATTGAACCAAGGTTATAAAAGTCAACATATCTAGGCACACAATGTTGATACAAAATTTAGTAAATTTAACTTGGGTCCGATAGTATGTAGGTTATGTATTTTTGTTATGACATGTAGATTTTGAATTGTGCGAAACATTATTATTTAATATAAATAGACACGACTGAGATGTGTTTAGTCAATGAATATATATCAGTCTTTCTCGATTAAGCACCAAAACATAGATGTCTAGTTGAGAAAATTATATACAAATCTGTAGTGATCAGTTGACCAAAGAACAAACTCCTATTGTATGAAAGTAGGTGGATAGATGTGTCAACTTCTTGAAGAACATCATCCATCACTATCTTTTGTATATAAAGTAAGTCCTTTTTACAATAATAACCATTTTGTTTATCATTTATATGTCTACGAAGTAGATCAAACAACCATGTATTATATTGAGGGTTTTATATGTATAAATTTTCTAGCCGAGAAATTACTTTTAAATAAGATTATAACATTCATTTGTGTAGGGATCGTTTTCCTTCAATTGTTTACTCGTTGCCACTGTTCACGATATCTCTTATCTGTCGGCCTAAGATAAGATCTCAATTTTATCGGTCGACTATTTATCAGCTAGTTTTATAAATCCCATATTTGAACACTAAAATATCTAAAATGTGCTATACAAATATGTTATATTTGCTCTATAGATACTGAAATACTATATACAAATATATTATATTCAATAATA
Organism: Poa pratensis; assembly: GCA_947311845.1. Taxonomy (NCBI): domain Eukaryota; kingdom Viridiplantae; phylum Streptophyta; class Magnoliopsida; order Poales; family Poaceae; genus Poa; species Poa pratensis. The sequence goes on along the minus strand of CAMZMU010000086.1, from coordinate 41,353,939 downwards.
CTAAAAATTGTATGATGAATATCATTAAAACGTTTAATATTTTTTAATTTTTTAAAATCAAGCAGGGGCATATTAGCTCGGGAGCCAAAACGCCTCTCCCCTTTAAAATGCATTATCTTGTATTACATAGTGCGAATGTACATGAATCTTTGAATAATTTGCGGTCAATCTAGACATTACATTCTAGAGACGCACATGCTTCTTAGTATAGACTTATGAGATGCTTAAAGTATGTTGGAGACGACACACGACGAAGATCTAATTATTTTCCATTTGCCTCAGTAATACACACGGCAAAAGGCGAGCCAACATGTGTTTGGATTGTTCCAGCTAGCTCCTCTTTTCATTGTTCGTTATTTCGCATGAGATATTCCCAATCCATAAATTTTCCCACCGGGTTAAACATTTACCGATTGTATCTACCACGACAAATGATAAACCCTAATCGCACTGCTCCTTTCGATGCACAACACATTTTTTTTTTTTACTTAAGAGTGTTTTGGACCTCACAGCGTTGGAGATATTTCCATGACACCATAGTAAATCGTAAATGTGACAGGAAATTTTTGTGCAGCGTTTGAAAAGAGTTGTCCGAGTGTAAACATCTTTAATTGTGTTTACCGTGCTATCTGTACGCTCAAATACGTATTGATCATTTATACTTTATTATATTAAAATTTCAAATTATTGCAAATCTTTTGACGTATACATATTTTTAGTATTTTAGCTAGCAAAGCTTGTGTACTTTTTTTTCATGAATGGACTTTTTTTTTTTGCGAAACACAGTACAACGCAGACGCTCACATACACGTGCACACACTCACCCCTATGAGCACCTCCGAAAGACTGAGCCGGCGGTCGGGTCTTGAGATTGGCAAAGTCACCACAGGCGCCTCGCTGTCGACGGGAACGTCGCATCCCACTGAAGAATATTCCGCCTAAATGAGAAATAACAATGTCAAATCTAGGATTTGAACTCTGATGGGCTGGGAGTAAAACCACCCTCGTAACCATCTTGTCACAAGCAAGTTCTCTTCATGAATAGACTCAGCTACTCCTACTGAGTTGCTAGGTTGTGTCTCTTTCCGAACGCTCAGGTAGATAGTCTACTTTTTATTTTCTGACCGGACTTAGCTGTTACGGAATATAATCCCTGCAAAAACTGCTTTGCACGTTTAAACAGGGATATCACATCCAATAGTTTTTTTCGAACGACCCAGCCCACGTACAATGTGCATTCCCAGCAAAAAATTAATTAAATAATCGGGTACGTGTGTACGTGAATTAATCCTGGCGTGTTGGACCTCAACTCCTGTGTAGGTAAATTAGTAGTCCCAACGTTTTGGACCCAATTTATGTTAGATTCAACGCACTCACGTGTTGTACTAATTGGAACACATGTGACATATTTGTTACATAAATCTTACGGTTGTAGTTTAAAATCTTATCTACTCCCTCCGTTCCAAATTACTTGACACTCATTTGTCTACAAACGGATGTACCTAGACACGAAACAAATATAGATACATCCGCATTTGTACAAATCCAAGTCAAGTAAATTGGAACGGAGGGAGTACAAATTTTAGATCTATAATGGTCGAGATAATTTTGATGATGTGGATTAACGTGGTGCCTCGAACGAAAAACTCTCTCATTTTGCTTTTAGTATACTAGGAAAGGTGCCCGTGCGTTGCTACGGATTGATTTTTATTGAATAGCTATTGAAAACATGTCTTGACACTACTGGTCTACACACCGTGCCCTCTCTTGTAAACGACCCGGAGGTCGCCAGGGAGGAGAGCCATTGGAGACGGCAAGGAGAAATTGGAGCAACATGCGCATGTTTCTCTCCGGAGGAAAGGGGAATATTCTGTCACCTGTAGAAGCAGAACATCACTTGAGGGATTACAACAGCTAGCAATTTGTTCGCTCCAGATCTTCTCCTTATAGTTTTATTATGTCAAGTAACTTACACTCACTCCTATTGACGACGTCAGCAAGGTGTAGCCCTGTAGAGTACAAGCCTATGTCGTAGAAGATTGTAAGAATTTTACTTAGCTTCTTTTATTGTAGATGAAGTTTAATTCAGCTTGATGAATGTGAACAGTGCAAAGAAACATAAGAAGCCCAGATCACCTATTCACCTCCGACTCTATCCACAAAATAGACCAATTTAGCTAGCACAAGCTCAAAAAATCTTTTGAACAGTGATAAAAGAATTCTGAATCGCTATGGACGTTATATAGACCATCGTCCATAAAAATGACCAAAACCTGGAAGGGCGCCCTTATTTGCACGCATCGTCCAATTCACCAATCATACAATGGCGTCAAGATACTTAGATACGTTAACCCCAAAATGAGAGAAAGACAAACATTGTCGAAATTAACATTTACTGTGCTGCAGCTTGCGCTTGAAAACACTCCGTGCAAAGTAAATAAAAATTACTTGATGTTAAATTTGTCTGCAGATCACCAAGGAAAGCTGATCCGTGTCCTACTCTATCATTCTTGCTCTTGTTACTCGATACGTACACAGAAGCATCTGGCCCTAGGGTTAACAGGCTAAAATATCAGGCTTTGTCTGAACCCAGACTACATTGGCTCATGTATCATGTGATCCTTCATTCAGATATAAGAACCGGAACGGATCTACCAGTCCACAGCCAATGCGCTACTGCGCAAACTAATCCAGATCTTGTGGCTAGTAACACAGATTCATGACTCGAATGCAGCATCTTTCTTAGAGATTGGCTAAAATCCCCTTATTTTTAGATTATACATGTTGCGATGTACTGTCTGAATTGACATGGCTTTAAATCTAACCCTGTAATTGAACGCATTTGTGCACCTAAAGGGGAACGGAACAAGCATAGATGGAAATGCGTTACCCTTGCGGAGGCAGTCGAAGGCGTCCTTGGCGGCCACCTTGCAGGCGCTAACCTACAAGCAATAATCAATCGCTTAGCCCACACTTGTGCACCTGGCCTTCGTCGTAGTCTTAGCAGCAACACGGGGCGGTGGCGGTCGGTGGAGCAGCTGGAACAGGGGCTGGAATGGAACGGAGGGTGGCGCGGCTTTTAGTATATAATACTCCCTCCGTCCCAAAATAACTGTCTTAGATTTGTTAAAAAGTGGATGTATCTAGACATGAAACAAGTATAGATACATTCACTTTTGGACAACTTTGAGACACTTATTTTGGGACTGAGGGAGTAGTATATAATACGTAGATAGATCCTGGTCGGACATGTAGCAGGGTTTTTACGGATGTGGGTGCCTGCATATGCTCCACAGCTACCGTGTGGGACGGACGTTGGCGCGTTGCAAACAAACCGCCCGTATACCTAGGTGCGTCCAACGCGGACGTCGCGCTCCCGGCCAAAAAACCTCCGCCTCTCGCTAGCTGCAGCTAGCTTTACACATACTCCCTACATAAAACCAAGAGTGGCCGCGTTGTTTAATTTGTTGCCGCTGGAGATGGATGGATAGACGGATGGGGATGTCCAGATGGAAAGCAAAGCAAACCATGCATGGGAGAAGCTTCCAAACTTGCCATCCCGGCATCTATGTATGTATGTATGTACACCTCCATAGCACCGTCACAGACTCACATGGACCCTGCATCTCTGCAAGTCTGCATAGATCATCATTAACACAACACCAGTCACCTCTCCACTTCATCTCCGGCGGGGCACCTTTTTCCTAGAAAAAAAATACAAGAAAGGATACCGTGTGGGCTGGAGGTGCATGATTGTCTAGCGGCAAACAGACAGAGTGGTGTGTCTGTGAAGCATATGCTGCACTTGTTACATTTTCAACGCATCTTTGACCAATGCAGGCTCTCCTCATTCAGACGGGCCAACCAACCGCGCCGCATTGACAAAAATAGCCCGGCCAGCACGAGGAGCAACTATGCTCGAACGATCCGATCCGGTTGGTGAGGAGCTCACATCCATCCATAGATCGCCTCCGGCCTCGTGTCGGCCGGAGCCACCAAAAAGCAGGCAAAAAGCTACTCCTCACTGGTCAGATTATTGTTAATATACAATCCGTCTAGTTCTGTCGGCCGGCTAGCTCAACACATAGCTAACACACGCACGGGTTACTGAATTCCAACGACGTGCCGGGTGATTACCACGGTGAGAAACGATGTCAGTTTCTTTCTTGAGGCAAGATACTCACTGTCCAAGCCATTGCGCAGCTCATGGAGCTGTGGACTGCTATTCAAGAAATGCCACCGTTATCGGATGACCAAGACACATGCAGGTGGAGGCTCACCACCAATGGCAACTACTCTGCATCCTCAACATATCAAGCGTTCTTCTACGGCAAGACAACGGCTGACTATGCTGAGGCCTTGTGGAAAAGCAAAGCACCACTGAAGGAGAAACTGTTTGCTTGGTTGGTAATGAGAAACCGATGCTGGACGGCTGACAGGCTGCGGCGAAGAGGGCTTCCTGGGCCAGCAAAGTGTACTTTCTGTGACCAGGCGGATGAAACAATGGATCATATAATGACCTCCTGCTCCTACTCGAGGGAGTTCTGGTTCAGGTTTAGCACTGAAACACGCTCAGCGGACCTATCAGCGTTAGAAGATGGTGGTGCAAAACACTAAAGAGAAAATCAAAGAAGCAGAGAAAGGAGTTGGCTACGATGATGATCGCAGGGATGAGACGGCTATGGCTAGAAAGAAATGCTAGGGTGTTTGAGGGTAGAAGTAACCTGGTGCATGTTGTTGTTAACATTGCAGCGGATGAGCTACATATGTGGAAAGTAGCTAGTAGAGAAGTAGGCCATCGTGAGGAGTAGTCCGTAGCGTTTGGGTGGGCGGCATGAGCCGGCAAGTGTTGTAAAACCTCTGTACAATCTCCTTTTCAAGTCTTAATGAAATGACAGCAACCACTTCGGTTGTGTGTCCTTGAAAGATACTCTCACCGATTCGTGTTCATACATGCATGCATGCATGCATGGCCCTGTGGTATATATATACACACATTTTGCAAGTAATCGTGATGAATTAGTTGGACTCTTCGAGTCTGTGTTTACAACTAAATTTAGGTGTCTACGACATAAACCGTATGTAACACCATTCTGCTATTGTCTTATTTTGCTTAGTGACGTCACTAGTAGAAAACAGGCCTTCGGTTCGGAGCTTTAGTCCCGGCCATGTTTGAAAACGGGACTAATGTGAGCATTAGTCCCGGTTCCAACGGTTAGGACGCCACACGGCTCTAGTCCCGAGTCGAATGGGACCTTTAGTCCCGGTTGGTAATAAGGGTTGCGGCAGGGTGGGGCCAGCTGTCTCCAACCGGGACTAAAGGTCAATCTTTAGTCCCGGTTAGAGATACCAACCGGGACTAAAGCCTTTCTCCTACATATCACCACCAGCCCGAGCCATCTCCATTTTTCCTGCCCGGGCCATCTCCATTTTTTCACCTCTGTTTCCTCTCCTGAGTTCGAGTTCATCCCCATTTTTTTCCACGATTTGTCAAGATTGGCGGCGCCCCATCTATCCAAGGGTTCTAAAAGGTTAGCAACTGCATCCTTTCATCCATCATTGCTAGTTTAACTCATTTCATTGCTAGTTTAGCTCATTTCATGTTGCTAATGCTAGCTAGGTGTTTGATGAAATGCCTAAGTTAGTTGCTCATGAAGTACTAACTTAGTAGAAAAGATCCATGAAGGTAAATTGTAAATGGGATGAATATTTGATAATTATGTGGGAGTTTATTTGTTTTATATGCAATTTGAGCTCAAATTAAAGTATGATTTGTGAGTTTTAGTGTCGTCCCGTCCCCGTCCCCGTCCTCACCGACGTCGATCGCCCGCGCCGTCCCGTCGCCGGCACCACCTTGGTGAGCCTCTTGTTCTTATCTTTTTTTTGAAAAAAAAAATCTTACTTGTATGATTTAGATGCATAGTTACTTGTATAATTTTCTTACTTATATGATTGTTTGTTATATGTATAGTGCCATGGTTTTGATATCCGTCCCCGTCGGCCCTCGTCCGGTCTATGATTCGGATGTGGTATATTATCTTTTATAACTACTTGTTTTATTTCGTGTTTATGACAATTATTCCGACCAACTTGACATAGATATTTTTATCTAGAAGGTATGTGAACCGGAAATTCCAACCGACCCACTTGTCGAGAAGTTAAATTTAGTTGAAAAAGAAAACGATGATTTGAAAGAAAAATTGAAAAGAATTGAAAAAGAGAAGATGAAATTGGAGTTGTATGTTGCCGATGTCGTCGATGATCACAAGATCAAGATGGATGCAATGCGCTTGAAGATTAGAAAGATTAGAAAATATGCCATTAATAAAGAGTCTTGGTATCATTATGCTATTGGATCAATGGTTATCTTAGTTGCGATTTTGATCGCATTTGTTGTTGCATTTAAATGCATTAGATAGTTGTATGTTAGTTTCAATATACGTTTTATGAGAACTATGTATAAAGTATGTATGAACTTTATGTATATATTTTTGCAATAATAACATTTGGTCACTACTCTATTTTGGTTTTAATGTGATGAACTTGTATTAATTAATTTGGTCAGTTCTCTATTCATGATGTTGTGTAATGGTTTTTGATATACTTATATAATGCAGATGAGCCGGCAATGGATGTACGTTGACCGACGCTCTCAGGAGTTCATTAATGGCCTGCATTCTTTTATTCGTGTGGCTGAGCCAAACAAGCGGAATGGTTTTATGTGTTGTCCATGTGGTGTCTGTAAGAATACGAAGGATTACTCTTCCTCAAAAACCCTTCACATCCACCTGTTTCAGTCCGGTTTCATGTCCGGCTATAATTGTTGGACCAAGCACGGAGAAAGAGGTGTTATAATGGAAGACAATGAAGAAGAATAGGATGATGACAACTATCCTATGTTCCCTGAACATAGTGGTACTACAATGGGGGAAGAAGCTGAAGAAGAGGCCATTGTTGATGAGCCTGATGATGATCTTGGTCGGGGCCATTCTTGATGCACAGACAAACTGCGAAAGTGAAAACGAGAGGTTGAAGTTGGAGCGCATGTTAGAGGATCACAAAAAATTGTTGTACCCAAATTGCGAAGATGTCCAGAAAAAGCTGGGTACCACACTGGAATTGTTGCAATGGAAGGCAGAGAATGGTGTATCTGACAAGGGATTTGAAAAGTTGCTGAAAATGATAAAGAAGATGCTTTCAAAGGATAACGAATTGCCCGCCAGTACGTACGAAGCAAAGAAGGTTGTCTGCCCTGTAGGATTAGAGGTGCAGAAGATACATGCATGCATTAATGACTACATCTTCTACCGTGGTGAGGAGTACGAGAATTTGAATGCATGCCCGGTATGCGGTGCATTGCGGTATAAGATCGGGCGAGATAACCCTGGTGATGTTGAGGGCGAGCGCTCCAGGAAGAGGGTTCCTGCCAAGGTGATGTGGTATGCTCCTATAATACCACGGTTGAAACGTTTATTTCAAAACAAAGAGCATTCCAAATTGTTGCGATGGCACAAAGAAGACCGTAAGAAAGATTTGATGTTGAGACACCCCGCTGATGGGTCGAAGTGGAGAAAAATCGAGAGATAGTTCCCGGACTTTGCAAGTGACGCAAGGAACTTATGGTTTGGTCTAAGTACAGATGACATGAATCCTTTTGGGGAGCAGAGCTATAGTCATAGCACCTGGCCTGTGACTATATGTATCTATAACCTTCATCCTTGGTTGTGCATGAAGCGAAAGTTCATTATGATGCCAGTGCTCATCCAAGACCCGAAGCAACCCGGTAACGACATTGATGTATACCTGAGGCCATTAGTTGAAGAATTTTTACAGTTTTGGCGTGAAGAAGGTGTACATGTGTGGGATGAGCACGAACAAAAGAAATTTGACCTACGAGCGTTGCTGTTTGTAACCATCAATGAGTTGTTTTATAGAATCTAGTATTCATTTTATTTTGAAATGTCATGGGGAGCTGCGTTTACAGGTAATTACGGAATTGTACAAATACGAGTGAAAAGGCTGGCAAGGCCAACTGAAGCTAACTCTAGCCCTAATCCTTTTAACTAAACTCCAGGTGGTAGGCGAAATGAAGGCCGAAGCTAGGACGGTCGAGAGGAGATGGGTATGAAATGATGGTGGCGTGTTTGGGAAGGGTCGGTGATCGATTAAACACCGAACCCCCAGCTTAACAAACAGCTAATTAAACTGTGAGTACTGTGAAGAGGTGCATTAATTTCGTACTAGTGGAGTACGAGCAGAATCGTGTACCACATTAAGCCTATGAAACAGGCAGCAGTCTCCGATAAACTGATCCATGCAATCAGTTTCTGCACACGGATAAAACACGTTGCATGCATTTTCTGATCAATCGGGCAGGGCAGGGCAGGTGGGTATATGTGAGAGATCGGAATGGTGGTGGTGTGCGACTGACCAACCCAGTGGAACATGCTGCAGTGCAGGGTTTGGGTGGGGATGAACTGTGGTGGAAGTGCGCGGGGTTTGGTGGAAGTGTACGGTAGCCTCATCCGCGTCGTCGCACGCATATCCATCACGTGACGATACGAACCCACCCGGTGGATGCCCATACCCGTCCGCCTGGAGTAGGCCGGGCGACGCGTGTGGGTGTTGCGGCGTTGCTGTCGCCGGGAATGTCCTGTTGCGCCCGCGAGCTCGCCGATCCCCAGGCGCACGCGGCACATCGATCGGTGGTCGGTTGCGCCGTTGCTGTTTTTCGCGGTTGTTATCCCCGGCCGCCGATCGTGACGCTTACAGTCCTGCCGATCGATCGACTGGCCGGACAGCGCTGGCTCGACCCGTCGACTCTGTGCACAGTTCCGATATGGGTTGCTAGCTCCGATCAGTTTTAAGAGCGAACATGTACCTAATCGATAGGTTTCCCTACGTACGTACCTGAACAAATCGATCGGGGAGAAATCGTGCGGCAGGCGCGATCAGCTCTATATATAAACCCTGATCGAATCCATCGGTGAGCTAGCAGCTGATTACCGATCGAACGAACTGATCCACCACCTCGCTCGACTGGTACGTAGAATATCTTGAGGCTGAACACGTGGACCGTTCGATCGGTTAAGTACCGGCCGGCCGGTCCGTCAGATCGATCGATCGATCAAGCAAACGAGCTAGCTCGATCGTTGCAATCCATCCGTCCGTTTCATCTCAATTAATCAGCAGGTGCGCAGCCGCTAGCTAGCTAGCTATCTACTTAGCCATGACGGAACACGAAATCGCATAATTATAACGATATAACAGTCAGTTGGCGATCCATCGACCCGGTACGTGGAACACTCGTTCTTTCGTTGCGGGTACACATTGCCGCTTGCCTGAAAGCACCTTTCCTTACAAGTCAAAAAAAACACCTTTCGTTCTTCGTGTCCACCAGTGCCATTGATATAATGATCCTATAGTTTTTGCCCGATCTTTCACCGCAAGAACCCACCGAGATAACTATTATCCCAACCACGTGAGCAATACACGTAACCTGAAGAACTTGGATAGATTGTAGGCGAGCAACATGATATGAACACCACGCCTCACGCCAAGCTCGACAACCCTTGACAGATTCAAGAGCCTTCTCGCAATTGCACTACAACTCTTGACAGGCTCAAGAACCTTCATGCCTCGATTTATTTGATAACTCGACGAACGTCCGAGACGCCGTCTTACACGCCGGTCCCTTGGGACGGAGGCAACCTTGAACACAATGTTCTACAAAATTTTCAACTCCCCTAATATTGTGACACCCCCTTTGTTTATATAGGACAAAGGGGTAGGGATCGCCGAACTAAACCCTAACCGACTCGAACTCCTAAACCTAATTGGACTCTGACTGATACAAACCGACCTGGCGGGTTCGGCTTTAGATTTGGCACGCTGGCCTAGTGAACACTAACTTAGACCTTTACATATCATTTAAATATGTCCTAGCGTGTCAACCAACCAACACGATGTCGACGATGCCCGTATCAGCCATGTATTGTACTTGTACTGTATGATCGATGGAGATGCGTAAGCTACTCTACGATAGCTCACTAGTTTTCTTAGAGGTAAAGGGCCTCACCCCAGTTCCATTTCATAGAATGGTAGAAACGAGACTAACATAGTTGTTACAATTCCACCCGCATTACAGACCGGCATCGTGGAATAGCTAGCCTACTGCTTCCAGAACAGATAGCTCACTAGTTACTACTTCCTCCGTTCCAAATTAGATAGCTTTCATTTGTTCACATGTGGATGTATATAGATATGTTACAATTATAGATGCATTCACATATGAACAATATAAGTCATCTAATTTAGAACGGAGTGAGTATAAGGTTCATATATATATGGTCCCTCGCGCACCCGTACAATCGCATTGCACGCTCGAAGTGTATGGCTAGCTAGGTAGGGGTGCAAAAATGATTAATTGGTCCATCAAGCACATACTGTAACTGTATATACACGAAAGGAGGAGCTATGTGGTTGTCCGATTACGTAGTAGCTAGCATTCCGCACTAGAGATGCTCCGATTAATATACTCCTGTGTGGTGCCGGTATGCATGCATGGTCGTGACTCGTGACTGACCGGTGCTGATCTAATGACATCAGTCAGTCGGTTGGTGGGTCGATCCAATTGGGAAAGAAAACGAGTCAATCGACTACAATGCGAAGCGCACCAGCTTAGCTAGCTACAACTTTGGTAGCTTAATTTGGATGCGGTCTAATTCATCAGACTTTTTGACTTTCGATCGATAATCTTAGATGGCGAAATCTAAGCTGTACTGTATTCACCACCGGCCGAGGTTTCCAAGAACTTAATTAATATTGGCGGGTAATGGCCGATGACTTGCCCCCATCGCCGCCACACACAGATATAGCAGCAGGAGCAGACCCTGGTCGTGGTCTGGAATGCAGCAGAGTTTTAAGTTTTAACCGATGTCGGTGCGCGCGTATGCTCCACGGCTATCTCTCTACTCTGGCCGTGTGGACGTTGGCGCGTTGCAAACCGCCCGTACGTACCTGGCTCTAGGTGCGTCCAACGCGGACGTCGCGCGCCCGGCCAAAAACCTCCGCCTCTCCCTCTCTCTCTCTCTAGCGCCAGAAACAAACCAAGAGTGGCCGCGTTGGAAGACGCATGAATGGATAGACGGATGGGGATGTCCAGTTGGAAAGCAAAGCAAACCATGCATGGAAGAAGCTTCCAAACTTGCCATCCCGGCATGTATGTATGTATGTATGTATGTATGTATGTATGTATGTATGTATGTATGTACACCTCCATACCACCGTCACAAACTCACATGGACCCTGCGTCTGCAAGTCTTCATAGATCATCATCATTAACACAACACCAGGCATCTCTCCGGCCACCTTTTCTCCTTAACAACATAAAAAAATAAAACAAGAGAGAATTGCGTGTGGGCTGGAGGTGCATGATTGGTTCTAGGCAGCTACTGTGACCCACACCGAGAGAGCTGGCCCATAGAGGTAAACAGAGTGGTGTGTCTGTGAAGCATATGCACTTTCTTCGCGCGCTAGGTTACATTTTCAACGCATCTTTGACCAATGCTACCTCTTTCAGACGGGCCAACCAACCGCGCCACATTCACAAAAATAGCCCAGCCAACAAGCGCAACTATGCTCGAACGATCCGATCCGGTTGGTGTTGAGCTCACATCCATCGATAGATCTCCTCCGGCCTCGTGTCGGCCGCAGACATCCCAAAAGCAGGCAAAAAGCTATTCCTCACTGCTCAGATTTTTATTAGTAATATACTCCGTCTAGTTGTGTCGGCCGGCTAGCTCAACACATCGTTATTAACACACGGGTTACTGCTAAATTACAACGACGTGCCGGATGCATGTTTACCACGATGATCGATGCAATGGCAGTTTCTTTCTTGAGGCAAAATGCTCTCACCAGTTCGTGTTCGTATCTGCATAACACATTTTGCAAGTGATCATGCATAAGCATGATGAATTACTTCGATTCGTCGAGTCTGCGCTTTCTGCTACTAGTAGCCGTGCACGTGCAACGCACGTCTTTAAAATATAAATGACATCTATAGTTTTCAGAGCAATGATTTCATGACAAAAACGTGTAACGGTGTGCGGACAACATACAATGTCCACATATTACATCATTTAAAAAAATCCTCAAAGCACAAAATAATATTTATTGTTTGTAAAAAGATAACAATGCAACACCGGTTCGAAGCGATAATTAAAAACCAAATTCTATATAACATATATAAGATCCCCCACTATTTTATTTCATGAAGATCCATCTCTTTATGCGATCTACAATTCAATGAACCCAATAACTAAAAATCTTAATTGACGAAAACCGGTACCAACGGTGCTAAGACACTATAGTAGCCTAGTTCCCTATCTCCAAATTGACGAACACCATTGTGTGTCACATTTTTTCGAAATGGGGTACGTATGCCCAGGCTCTGCATCATCGATTGTTGCAGGCAGCTTTTATTATGACAGCTATTGCAAACATAGTAAGCTGGCGGGAGTGTTATGATGGATCCGTTGGAGGCGATCCGGGAGGCGACCCCGGAAAAAACCGGTGGGATCCCAGGCGATCTCGCCGGTGACGCCCACGCCGGCGACGGCGGCCTCACCTCTGCTCCCACCTCGCATCGGAGGTCGGTTCTGGTGCCTCTCGACGGATGAGTCGGAGGATGAGGCGGATGGCGGAGTGCGGGAGGTGGCTGTCGTCGAACCTACGGCGTACATGGAGGCTTGCGCGACGCCGGCGACCGCTCCGTCGCGAACACGCTCGGCGAGCTATATGGAGCTGTGCGCGACGCCGGCGACTGATCCGTCGCGGGCTCTCTCGGCAACGTCGTCGAGATTTGAGAGGAGAATGGAGAAGAGGAGAAAACAGAGGTACGCGTTGATTCATCTAACGAAGCCGGAGTTCCTTGTAGGTACGGTGCCGCCGGAGATCTCTGCAGGTACGGCGTCGCGACCACGGATGCGTGCGCCAAAACTCCCCGTCATGCCGCCGTCGTCATTCGTTGAAGAAGACCTGCATGGGGATTGGATCACGGTGCGTCGACGACGACGATCACCAACGCAGGTACGTTCGCCGGCGGTGAGATCCGCATACTGAGGATGGAGCTCGATTCGAAATTTGAAACTTTGTGGCGAAGTGGGTATCGGCCCGGCTAAGCCCAGAGTGCATGGAAGCCCACGGGCTAGTGCGTTGGAAAAAGAAAAAAATCCCGATACCTAAACCTAACGCGGCTGGCTTCAGTCTCCGGCGGCTGTTAGGATTTTCTGGCGGCGTGTGTCTGTTAGCGATAGAATTATGTAAACGATATGCTCGTGTATAAAGCATATCGTATTCCAGAATATCTCCCCTGTCTTGCGTATCAAGACATGTAATTCAGATGTAATCAAACTCTATGCCATTGGCTATATAACACGTAAACGAGACCGAGAACAAGGTCATCGCTTCTACCAGGTTTAATATGGTATCAGAGCTTGATTACATCTGAATTACATGTCTTGATACGCAAGACAGGGGAGATATTCTGGAATACGATATGCTTTATACACGAGCATATCGTTTACATAATTCTATATGTTTCACACGCTGCAGCAGGGGGTTTGGTTTGATCTGCGGGCAAACCCGAGCAGGTTTGCAGAGCAAGGGAGCAGCAGATCGAGAATTAACCAGGAGAGTTCCAAATTGGGTTGCTACATTGTGCATCTCCTGGTGGCGCGTCAGGCCCTGCGGATCCTGCGTCGCCATCACCAGCTCCATCCGCGACCGGCGAATCCAGCGCCTCCACGCGGCATCCCCATGCGGACGCGTCTTCGGCTGGCCAATCCACGGACGCGCCCGGGCAAACCAGTGGGCCTGTGGCCCCTGTACGGAGGCAGCGCACCCTCGTCGGTCGGCCTCGTCAGCAGCCGACACACCACACCTTCCCAGTACCCGGATCCTCTACGGCTCCCAACTCTGCAGCTCCTCCTACAGCAAGAACCAGGTTGCAAAAAGGCATTACTCAGCCAAAAATTCGGACTGATGGGTGTGTTCGGTATAGTTTCTTATGCACTACAGGAGAACCAAACACTCTGCGTGAAGCTCTCGATCATCCTGAATGGCGCTCGGCAATGAATGAGGAATTTGCCGCACTTCAGAAAAATCAAACCTGGCACTTGGTACCACCCAGCAAAGGTAACAAAAATATTATTGATTGCAAATGGGTTTACAGAATTAAGAGAAAAGCTGATGGCTCCATTGACCGCTATAAAGCTCGTTTAGTAGCAAAAGGCTTCAAACAATGGGTTTACAGTCCTGTTGTTAAAGCCGCAACCATTCGTCTTGTTTTGGCCATATCTGTTTCCAGGGGATGGAGTCTTCGGCAACTCGATGTCAAGAATGCGTTCTTACACGGCGTTCTGGAAGAGGAAGTTTATATGAGACAACCTCCTGGGTTTGAAGATGTTAATGCTCCAAATCACATTTGCAAGCTTGACAAGGCTTTGTATGGTCTCAAACAGGCGCCGAGAGCATGGTATTCACGTTTGAGCACCAAACTTCAGCACTTGGGATTCATACCATCTAAAGGCGATACTTCTCTTTTCATCTATAACCAGTCAGGTATCATGATATTTGTCCTTGTTTATGTGGATGATATTATTGTTGCTAGTTCATCAAGCCAAGCTATTTCTATACTAGTGGACAATCTGAACAAACACTTTGCCATCAAGGACCTTGGTGATTTACATTTCTTTCTAGGCATTGAAGTAAGGAAATTTAATGATGGCTTAGTTCTTACTCAAGAAAAATATGCAAAAGAGTTGCTGGACAAAGTTGGCATGCAAAAGTGTAAACCGTCGGTTACACCATTATCTCCTACAGAGAAATTGTCTGTGCATGAAGGAGATCCTCTCGGACTTGATGACAGTACTAGATACCGAAGTATTGTTGGTGCCTTGCAATACCTCACATTGACCCGTCCAGATATTTCTTTTTCTGTCAACAAGGTTTGCCAATACCTCCATGCTCCCACCACTGCACATTGGACTGCAGTCAAACGGATATTACGTTATGTGCAAAGTACTATCACTATTGGTCTCACATTCAGACGGTCTACCTCTACTCTCATAAGTGCTTTTTCTGATGCTGATTGGGCCGGCTGTATTGATGATCGCAGATCTACTGGTGGGTTTGCAATATTCTTTGGCCCTAATCTCATATCATGGAGTGCAAGAAAACAGGCAACTGTATCTAGATCAAGCACTGAGGCTGAGTACAAGTCTCTAGCTAATGCCACTGCTGAAGTCATTTGGATTGAAACTCTTCTGAAGGAACTCGGTATTAAACTGCAAGAAACACCATGTCTCTGGTGTGATAATATGGGAGCAACATACTTGTCTGCTAACCCGGTGTTTCATGCACGAACCAAACACATCGAGATTGACTTCCATTTTGTCCGAGAAAGGGTGGCGCAAAAGATGCTTGATATTCGTTTCATCTCCACAAAGGACCAAGTTGCTGATGGCTTCACTAAACCCTTAACACCTAGAGGATTGGAGGATTTTAGACGTAATCTAAACTTATATAAGTTTTGATTAAGGGGGGATGTTAGCGATAGAATTATGTAAACGATATGCTCGTGTATAAAGCATATCGTATTCCAGAATATCTCCCCTGTCTTGCGTATCAAGACATGTAATTCAGATGAACTCTATGCCATTGGCTATATAACACGTAAACGAGACCGAGAACAAGGTCATCGCTTCTACCAGGTTTAATAGTGTCGACCTCGTTGGACGCACTCGAGCGCGGCGACGCCATGGCCTTCCGTGGCGGCGGGCGTGGAGGCGATCACGGCCGTGGAGGCGGGGCACCGCCGGGGAGAGGAACTTTCGGTGGCCGTGCTAGCAATTACGAGCATGGTTCGTCGAGCGGAACAGCTGGGCATCCCGATGGACCGTGTTTCGTTCCTGGACATCACGGGTACCACGGCGACGCTGTGAACGCTGGCCATCGTGGGGGTTTCAACATCGGCTCGGGATTTGAAGGAAGAGGCCGGCTGTGGTGGCGGGCATGGGAGACGACCATATGGCCGCGAGGGAGCTTATCAGGCCGCGGCACGGCCGGCTATGGAGGAGCCGCCGGCTATGCTGGAGGTGCGGCCTATGGTGGCCCGCCCGGCCAAAAACCTCCCGCCTCTCGCTAGCTTTACACAGCTGCGCTCCCTCTCTCTCTCTAGCGCCAGAAACAAACCAAGAGTGGCCGCGTTGGAAGACGCATGGATGGATAGACGGATGGGGATGTCCAGTTGGAAAGCAAAACAAACCATGCATGGGAGAAGCTTCCAAACTTGCCATCCCGGCATCTATGTACACCTCGGCACCTCCATACCACCGTCACAAACTCACATGGACCCTGCGTCTGCAAGTCTTCATAGATCATCATCATTAACACAACAACAGGCATCTCTCCGGCCACCTTTTCTCCTTAACAACATAAAAAAAATTAAAACAAGAGAGAATTGCGTGTGGGCTGGAGGTGCATGATTGGCTATAGCTTACAGCCTTACACCAAGAGAGCTGGGCCCATATGAGCGGTGTGTCTGTGGAGTATGCTGCACTTGTTACATTTTCAACGCATCTTTGACCAATGCAGGCTCTCCGCATTCAGACGGGCCAACCAACCGCGCCGCATTGACAAAATAGCCCAGCCAGCAGTACGATCCGGTTGGTGACGAGCTCACATCCAACGATAGATCGCTTTCGGTCCATAGATCCCCCGGCCTCGTGTCGGCCGGAGCCACCCAAAAGCAGGCAAAAACCTACTCCTTCACTGCTCAGATTTTACTACTCCCTCCGATCCATATTAGTGGGCATAGCTTTGTCTAAATTCATATGTATCTAGTTAAGTATTTAGACTAGATACATGTGTATCTAGACAAAGTTGTGCCCACTAATATGGATCGGAGGGAGTATTATTAATACACAGTCCGGTCGATCGACCGCGTGTCCTCTAGCTGTGTCGGCCGGCTAGCTTAACACACACGGGTTACTGAATTACAACGACGTGCCGGATGGTTACCACAATGATCGATGTCGGTCTCTTTCTTGAGGCAACATACTCTCACCGGTTTGTGTTCATACATGCATTGATAAGTATTTACTTATCAACATATGCACAAGCGTTTTCCTCCTGGGCCGCTTGCGCGAGGGCGGCTCCGGAGGCGAAACCTAACCCTAGAAAAAACCGACCTGGCCGCATCCCATCGGCCGCTATCGCCGCGGCGCCGGCGGTGGTGGCCACGCCTGGCCGTCTAATGGCGGCGGGCGGCCATGGCGCGCCTCGGGCGGACTCCCTTCGCGTGGGGGGTTCGTCTCCATGGCGGGCGGCGGCGCGGATGGTGGTCGACCATGGCGCGCCTCGGGTCGACTCCCTTCGCGGGGGGTTTGACCCCATGGTGGGCGGCGACAGGGATGGTGGTCAGGCGGCGGGGCGGCGGCGCCCGCTGATGCGTGGTGGTCGTCGGTGCGCGGCTGTGAGGCGTCAAGGTGATAGCGGCGGGCACGGTGCTGCAGGGCGAAGGTGGTGCCGCGGCCATGCCATGCGGCGGCAGCGTCGAAGCCGGCGTGCTTTGCGGCGCTCGGGCCTGATTCAACCATGGGCTCATCCGGGCCGTAGGTTGATACGCTCGATCCGATCGCCGGGAGTCGGCCGGCGGTGTGGGGACTGCTCGATCGACAAGAATAATGGTGGTGGTCCTTGGATCCCTCTCACGCCAAGACGAAGATCTTCTTGATGCATGTCCTCATGACTCTGGCGGAAGTGTCGAGTTCTGGAAGACTCCGCCGGCGAACTCCATTGGGAACTCAAGCCTGGAGATTGCCGGATCGGGTGGGATTCGGTCGAGCGCAACCATGTTTTTTTCTGACCGTTTGGTTTAGAGGGAGCGTTGTGAAGCTCTGCAGTCAGTTGCCATCGTGGACATGTCTTTTGTTCCATGGTGAAGTCAGTGTGCGGAGAATGGCATGGAAGCCGAGAGTTGAGAACTAGTAATGGTGGTTCGATTCCTGGTGGCGATGAGGGATAGGCTTTGTGTTTCGAAATTTAGAGCAGCGGCAATGGCAAGTGGGGGCGACAGCACAGGAGAAGTTCAGTGTCTAAACTTTCAGGGTGAAAAACCCAAGGCCTGACCTTAACTGGTTGTGCCTGGCAATGGTCTTGTTGAAACATTGTTTTCTGTGAGTACGGACCTTCTTCAAGGTGAAAACCAATGATCTATGATCAGGACGATGACGGCGCTTGAGCATTGTTCCCTTCTTGGAGGCGTCACTTTTGAAGCAGTTGGACTTCTGGTACTGTTTTGGTGGGGTTAGGTCTGCTGTCAAAAGGAAAAGATCACTGTAGCGGGACTTTTTTTGTAATTCTTCTTTTTATTCTGGGTTGTGTGCATCCGTGAGACCGCTAGGGTAACGCGTTTTGCAGAGGCTGTGTGTAATTAGTATCTTCGCGATATTAATAAATGCTCTTTATCTAAAAAATGCATTGCCCGTGGTATATGCATGTAAGCACATTCACATATATACAAATGTATTTAAACATGTTTTACTGTATATGTCCACTTATTTAGTGCGAATCTAAAATAACATGTGAAACACCTGAAACATCTTATATTGTGTAATAGAGTGAGTACTCTAGTAATCATGATAAATTAGTTTGACTCTTCGAGCTTTCTGCTATGATCCGTACAATGCCAGATACTCTTCAAAACACGCTCTCACCTCGCTTGTCAATAAAGCAACATGCTAATTAAATACATACAAAACCCAAGTACAAAAAGAAAAACCAGAACAGTCCGTTGGGGCAACAACACAATTAAATCCAACAACAGTCAACCAGACAATGGCCTGGTGGCAAGGTTGCACCCAGACGACACAAGTTCGACTCTCATTGGGGGCTGAATTTGGATTTCTTCTATAAAAAGAGCCATCACGTGCTGCCTGAGATTATCCAATTTTAAATCCAACAACAAAGCGATAGCTAAAAGAGAGAGGTGGTAGGGGGAGGCGAGAGGAGTCACAAAAGCAAAGGCCGCCCGGCGCTCAGAGGTTAGAAGGCAAGGAGAGGCGATGCACGGTCCCCAGAAGACTCTCAAACATACCATTTAGCCACCACTTGTCACGTCGCCTATATAGCGTGTGCCAATTCTGAAAGAAAGTTCGAAATTTAAACATAGAGTCAGATTGCGAATAGTCCCTAGAGTCCGTACCAACGCAGCGAAGACCAACCAAAAGAGGCGTCGCCTCCCCCGGTCTAGTTTGTCAAGGTCTGAGCCCTGCCAAGCAGGCCCCAGCGCCTCGTGCACGAAGTTACGTAGAAACTTGGCAGCAGGACAAGCGAATAACATGTGGGTTCCCGTCTCCGGGAACCCACTCATGGGACATAAGCCATTCCAGGGTCTTGGTGCTTTAGGACCTCCATCCCCGAGCAAAGGCGGCCCTGAAGAAGTTTTCACACAAAGGTACCCTGGCAACATCTACAGGCCAGTGAAGAGACTCCGCTAGGCCGACTTTACGGAGAAAATCCGGGAGGGCGCCAGGTGCCACCACACGAGAACATGGTCCCCTGGCAACATCTCCAGGAGCGATCTACGTAACTCGGCCCAAGTTGTAGCCTTGGCAGGTCTAAATGTTCGTTGGAACGAGATATCCGTGCTAGATACTCCTGTGGTAGCCTAGTTCCCTGTCTCCAAATTGACCAACACCATCATGTGTGTACGAGTAGGACATATACCGTAGGACATATACCGTGTGTAACACCCTCTGCTACCGTCTTATTTTTTTAGTGACGTACTCGTCATTGTTTACATCAACATCATCAAGGTATATATTCCTTGGCAAAAAACCTGGCTGATGGAGAACTGGCCATTGTAAATGACCACCTTCATTTGTACTCCTAGATCGGCAGGATACATATGCTCATGCATATAGTATGTCTGAAAGTAGCTAGCTAGAGACATCACATTCTACCGTCAAAAAAAAAAAGAGACATCACATTCACAAAGTTCAGGACATGACACTAATTAACTAGGGTATATCATATGGTTACACTCGCCACTGCATTTTGTGATTTCTCTGTTGTTCGAATCCACACATCTGCATCTTCTCTACGTCTTTCCCTCTGACACCGAACTCGCCATGCATCCTGGTTAATTGGAGGTATAGACACTGTAAATAAACACACAGTGCTCCACTATACATTACACCATTTGCATAACTAATCCCTCTGCTAATCATTACACCCACGGCAGAAAACATTCCAAGTCTCTGCTCGATCATGTGGTAAGTCAGACAGATGCTTCATATATATATATATATGCTCCAATAATTAGCACAAGAAACAAGAGAGCGAATAATTAGGTCACATTATACTACTAACTGTTATACCGATGCAACATGCCAGTACACAGCACTGTGCTGTACATACCAACATAGACGCAACCTTTCAGAATATCATTTCGAAGGCTGAAGAACATCGATCAACTACCACGGTACCACCCCACATGACACTCCTTGTGATTGTGTGGCGGTGCTACACCCCTGTCTGCCCCTGTTGCATGTTCATATCCATCCCTCTGGACCCAGATCCCAGCTGCCCACCCCAATGTGCAAATACAGTGAACCAGAGAGATGCCAAGTGGGAAGATCATATGCATTGAATTAAAGAAAGCATTTATCGACGATGTATACTAATACTATACTATATTGGAAAAGGGAAAAGAATCAAATAATCAGCAATACATAATTTGCACACAGACACAGATTAACCACTGTAGTCCAGTTAATATCTACGAAATAAGGAAAAGCCATTATGGTCTGTTTCGAACCGAGGAAAAATATCAACCTACTCAGATTCTGTGTAAAATTCCTGCGCTCCAAGCAGACCCAAACGAACCGCAATTTCAGTCATAACCTAACAAAAAAAATGCAATTTCTTTAATCTCCTGCCATTGATACATTGAAAGATAAACTAAACAACCCATTTATTAAGTGATTAACTTAGTTGAATGCAATGAGCAATCGATGATTAAGGGCGCCATTAACTACACGCACCAACTAGACCGCGCAACAGAACAAGATCTGCCAGGTCGCACGAATAGACAACAACAGAATCAATCAACCCAATATGTACACCACAATGAGCTAAGAAATACACAAGAAAATCGTATTAATTCGGAGAAGCAGACCAGAGCATCAGCATGTAACCAAGCTAGGGTTTCCCCATCACCATGGCCCCACACATCACGCTGGCTGCCATGAATGGACTAGTGTACTGAGACACTTGAGCTACTGCTAAGAATAATACAGCTAACAATAATACAGTGTACTATACTGCTATACACATGAACAGTATTGAGTCAGAGTCTCAGAGAGTGAGCGAGCGTCCTGGCCAGCCATGGCAGCATGGCGCAATTTGTAACTGCCAATCAATTCGATTCTGTCTTAGTCTCACCAGGATCTTGCTGCGTCCTATTCATCCATTACGCTTGGCACATAGGACTGAAGAACTGACTGAAGCACACATACACTGTCTCAGCGGTGTGTGTGTGTGTGTGTGTGCTGATTTTTATGGAAGTAATGTGTATAGTTTATAGTCAGGTAGGCCAGAGCCTTATGGTGAAAGGTACATGGCAATAGTCTTTGGATGCTTATGCCATGCCCAGCTCACTACTGGCTGGTGTACCTTGCATGGATACATACATGGCATACCTACAAGATACATCAACATTACAAACACTCAACACTGTCATGGTCTGGTGTGTAGATTCCAAACCACCATTATACCACCTACCTTGGATGCTCGTCGTTTTTTGAAATATTAACCAATGCTCAGGACTGTGAAATCGATTTCGCCACATTTTCGCTGCGCCTAACAAGTAGAGCAGATTTTCCATGAGCAGTGATCCTTGCTAGATAAGCCAGAGGCTGTCCTGCTGCAACGATCCTTGCTAGATAAGCCAGAGGCTGTCCTGCTGCAACGATCACTCCACTTCAAGTGATTATTATGGCTCTATGATAAAGAGATGATCACATAGGATAGGGGTTCCGAACCGTCTATGCATGATTCGATAGGACTGAAGCTGTTCTGCTGCAATGATCAACTGGCTGTTGCTGCTACTGCTGTGTTGGTTCGGTCGCGCATTCTCAAAGGAAATCTGTTTATTCAATGGCCTCACATGCCTTTGGTTGCAGCGAATTATTCAGCCGTTGGGTTGGGTTGGGTTTGGCACGCATCCATCAGCTGGGTGCCGCCCAGTTTCTGAATCTGCACGCATCAATGAAGGGTGTATGATTTCTTTCACTCAGGGTTGGTGCTGGTCCTCCACTCCTCCTGGAATACTGCTGCTGCTGCTACCGACTTCTGAAACGCCAGTGCACAGTGATTGCCATGTCTTAACCTGATCTTGTCTTGTCTAAGCCACTTCACGGGTTTAGAGCATCCTCATGCATTCTGTAACCTGTTCGATGGAAACAGAGTGGGTCTTCAACAGTCAGGCCTGCACATTTCAGGTGTAGCTGCAGACGAACCAACCAGAGTCGAGTTGGGAAGACTGCAGAAGACAAAGTTTGTTTTAGGACGCGAAACGTACCACAGCAGTTGAAACATTGGTGGGTTCAAATCAGTTCAGAACATCAGGACTGTTCTAAGCTTGATACGCCATCATTAGACGAATCGGACGAGCAACTACATAGGAGAACATGTTGTGCTAACTGAGAATCTAGGTTTGCTCCTACAGCATATTCAAAGGGTTAGATATCTCCAGGACCCGTTCCTTTGATCCTTTCCCTATACACACCCACATAGAGATCGGCTTTAACGCGCGCCTCCACCGCAGCAGAAGCACTTCAGGCAGCCCCTGCAGCTGAAGGAGAGGCACGCTGGGCACTTCAATGGAGGGAATGTGAAGCAGTTCCTCAGTGCATGGCAGCAGCTGCAGCTGAAATTGCAGCTGGGGCAGGTCGGTTTGCGGACTCGGATACGGCAGCAACAGTTAGCGGTGAAGGTGGTTGTCGTTGCGGTGTTCGCTCGGTACGCAGTCTTTGCTGGCTGGAGGGACTGTCGGATCTTCTTGAGCCTTGTTTTGGTTGTGGTACTTTCCATTTCACGGATGAACTTGGAGAGGTGGCGAATGAAGTCAGGGTACAGTTCCAGATTGCAGTGGCCGCCCCCTTTTATCCATAGTGGATCATAAGGCTCCCTGGCCAGCTTCCACAGCTCGTTACCATGTGACCAATTCACAACATCATCATCAGTCCCCTGAAAACATGAATAGGTTCCATCAGACAACATTTTCTACAAAACATAAAAGTTGGGGCACAGAAAATAAATTCAGGCTTCCATAACTTGGAGAAAGAAAGTATGCACGTGATTATTCAATCCGTTACACAAATGGTTAGTCATAAAACAGACCATCGATCGAGTCAAGTTTTTTTTTACGTTCTGAATGTATCAACTATGGACCATTCATGCTTGCTCAATGGGCCCTGACTGAATAAGGAAATATTGTGTTGGCATGTGGCCCATGAAAATGTTGGCAACAAAGTGGCAATCTTTTTTTTGCGGGGAAACAAAGGGGCAATCTTGATCATGTCAAAGCAACACAATGTACTCTTAATCATACGGATTTCATCACATACATTGCAATCAAAGCGAAGTACAAGAAGTCAGTCTTCAAAAATATAATGTTTCAGTTTTAGAAGATTGTTCTGATCCAATCAACAGGTCACTCTAATTCTACAAACTGGAGAAATGTACGAAAATGCGGGCATGACTAAGAATAGAAGGCGTTCAAGGTTATGTAACAGGGAAATCCAATTGAAAGCTCTACTATATTACATTCACCGAAGTGCATGTCATTTTGTATTAAGAAGAAAACACCAAGAAGGCAGGAACAAAAAAGTCACTCGACAAAAAACTAAAAACAAGCACAACGAGAAAGCAAAAGTAAGCTAAGAAGCAACACTATGAACTACAGCAAAAATTAGGGTAATCAATTACATGATTGACCAAATCTATCATCGTTGCTTAATTAGGGCAAGAGAAAAGGCACCATGAGCTTTGTAAGTTAGTGGTGCATCTGTATTATGGAATTATCTGTCACAACTTATACGGAGTAGCTTATAAAGCTACACCAATTCTGTAAAGGATAACGGAGTGAAGCACTAAACTTAGGGCTTGTTATTTAATCTAGATACTATAATCGACTTGCCCTGACAGATGCAATGAATGTTTGGGTTGCTGAGCAGCAGGACACCTATGCGATGTTGAATAGTATTTCTCAAAGGTCTGAAAGTCCAAAGGAGAGAAAAATATCCGTTTGCTAGACAAGGCCTACCATTGATGGAAGAGGGAATGTCTATTACTTACTGAAACGCGGGAAAGGCTAATAGTAGCTAAGTCATCCTCACCAATCGCTCAACTACGAATCTTCACGTGCAGCTACAGATAATAACCATAATGTTCAAAATATTTAAGGTAGCAAGCGGTCCCAGCAGGGAACAGGATGCCAAACTATTTGGGTAAGAGATATGGACAACACATGTTGACAACACCCAATTTTATAGTTGGTATGAAATTAGTCGATTGGTACCGATTAAATTATGACTGAAAGGCTAAGGAATACTAAAAGACCAAAATTGGGCAGTTATCGCCTTACGGTGAACTGGTGTTATTCGGGAACTATGGCATTCTAGTTTAGAATGTGCTAAAGTTTATACATCCAATCCGAACCTATAAAGTCACTGTATTGGGTTGTAGTTTCAGTTAGACTTGTACAAAAAGCTTGATCTTCTGCGCATAATAAATGGTCGACATATTACCGGGAGTAGTTGCATGATTTCTCCCAGACTTGCAACTAGGAGCAGCAAGGACAACCACGACACAAACATGCATAAGCAGCTACAGTGTTTAAATAGTAATTTAAAAAATCTGAAGGTGCTGGAATCTGTAACAAACTGTCCAAGAACACAGCAAGTATATACAGGAAAGGCTTGATTTTTTGGTAGTAAGAGACGTACATGAATAACTAGCACTGGGCATTTCACCTTCTTTATTTTTTTGACATTCTGCGAAAACAAGTTAGATGGACATCAGTAAAAGCTACTCTGAAGGCACAAAAGGTACAGACTGAAATGGAATAATCAATTCAAGATGCTTACTTTGTAAATGTCAAAGCAGAAAGTAAAGTTCACATGGCAAACAACACGGAGGCCTGACAGTATAGCACTGTGAAGAACCACACCACGTAACCTTGGCAAACGTGACGCTAAATGCAATGTTGGCCCGCTCCCAACAGATTGTCCATACAAGATAAGGTTTTCCTGGCTGATTCCGTACTCAGTTTCTAAGCACTGGTAAACTGCTTCAATGTCTGCATATGTATTCTCTTCACTTGGCTGCACTTAAAATTAAATAACATAAATATCGTTCCACAAAAATTCAAATGCCAATCATGTGGCAGTAAAGTGAAAGTGCCATATGATTTAGCTCAAATAAGAACATATCGGACAAGTAGGTACTAATATTTAACACCCAGTAGGCAAACCACAAATTTCAAATACCAGCATACATAACATTTTCTAAGGCGGGCATAAATTATCACTGCGTTTGAATGCAGGGACCTCAAAATAAACAACAAAAACAATCAACATAACATGATCTCCATCTCAAGGGTGAAGCAGCAATAAATGAACCTGAGAGAATGCATAGATTGTTCATATAGAGATTTCTATCGGTCGTTCAGGACAAATGTACAAAGACAAGCCCAAATAGGCAAATATAATTCACCCGAAGTTTTACAATGGGATGCGTGGCTGAAGACAAAAGTTACAGATATATATAAAAGGTTTTTAATGGTCATGATGTGCCAGGCAGTCAGGCATGGGCCAAACTTGTTCATTGTAGATAAATGCAGCATGTTCTTGGAAACTGAAACTGAACCACATTTCTCGAGGTATCTAGAGAACATTTATAAATTCGATTATCAGTGCAAACTCTACTGTTAGGTAGATAGCATCATTTCATGCCTGCGTTTGTCAAGGAAGAAACTAAAATCTACCAAAAATAACTTAAGCAAGTATTCAGTATTCACCAAATTATCAACCTGTAGTAGAGTAAACGGTGTAATTAAACAGAGTTCGCTAACGAAAAATAAGTTACTTACCTTGCCAGTAGATGCTCCATATCCCGAGTAGTCATATCTGCAGTTATTAAATTACAAAGTAAATCACAGCAATTCTTGTGTACCTCTAGAACACATTGAAATATTAACAGAAGAAAAAATTTGAACCATGCTGAAAAAGAAACCGGCGTGGTTTTAACTGAGGATTCAAGATGCTCTGAAATTGGAGTCGTGATCATATAGGTACTAATTTACAAAATTTATCCTAAATTACTTTTTTACAAAATTGGTACTCGACATTTTGGTGGTATATCAACAGGAAGCACTGTTTTCCTCAGCAGTACTAAAGAAAAGGCTAAGTTTTTCCCTGGCGTGGTTTTCACTGTTCTCCTCAGCAGTATTAAAGAAAAGGCTAAGTTTTTTCCTCAGCAAGCACTTTTTTCCTCCATTTTCGTGGAAAATATCTACCGCGTGAACTAAATCTACTAGAGATCGTACTCAACATTTGAAACAGATAAGGCAGGGCTGAAATAGCTCTAATTCTATTAAGCCCTGAAACTCCTGGCTATCCAAAATTCTAGGAGCAACAAATAAAAAACAAGGTTCCCTTCACATCCCCACTACTCTAGTCAACGAACGTCATTTTCTTTGATAACTCTATCAAAACAAATAGAGTACATTATTCATTGCCCACATGCACAGTTCCTGCTGGCTATAAAAATAAGGCACAGTTCCTGCTGCACCGCAAAATTCAGAAACCGAAAAGGGGAAAATAATAATATGTTGGTATATCAACAGGAAATGCATCACGCCGTTGCACAACATTAACCAAAATTCTAGGAGCAACAAATAAAAAACAAGGTTCCCCTCCGCGTCCCCACTACTCTAGTCAACGAAACGTCATTTTCCTTGCTAACTCCGTCAAAACAAATACTCATAGCCCACAAGCACAGTTCCTGCTGGCTATAAAAATAAGGCACAGTTCTTGCTGCACCGCAAAATTCAGAAAGCGAAAAGAAAATTAGTATGAACAGGAAATGCATCAGGCCGTTGCATAACATGATTTTGTACTACGCAATTAAAGGAGCATCGCAATTGATTGAAACAAGGGATCAAATCAAATGCAACGAAAATGGGATGAGACGTCCTACAGATGTCCAGGAAGCACAATGCACCACTAACCCCATCAGATTGACCTTGAGATTGACCTTGAGCTGCACAAAGAGATCGTAGAGCTGGCCGAGGTCGGCGGCGTTGCCGTGCGAGTAGAGCACGGTGAGGCGGGCGCAGGGATTTCTCAGGTAGAAGGCCACGACCTTGCTCCCCCGCTTGGTGTCGACGAGCAGCACGTCCATGGCGTTGTCCCGCGGGACGCCGGAGGCGACGAGGCGGCCCGTGGACTCGTCCTTCCGGACGGCGTACGTCGCCGGGTCAGGCGGGAAGAAGGCGAACCTCGCCGCGAGACTGGACACCGAGCACCCCGAAAGCATCGGTGGCAGCACTCAGTCATCGACAGGCGGCGCTGCTGCTCATCAGAGGGAACCTCTCCCCTCCTCTTTCACCAACCCAGGCGAATCCTTCGCAAGAAGAACCCAACGATCAAATGAATCGAAAAAAAAACTGGAGGTTACAGAGGGTCACAAAAAGGGATTTGCGCAAGAAATGCGCCGCCTTTTGGCCTTATATTTTTCTTGGATCAAACTTTTGGGGTGGAAGGATAAAAAAAATGGGGGGATTTATCGGTGGAAAAACTATTGGGGTTGCTCAAACTCTGTAGATCTTCGCTCAGAACAGACCCTGAGATGGCAAAAAAAATCAAGAAGAAGCTCGCTCACTCCCCCAATGGTGATTGACTGGAAACCCCCAAAGACGTACCAACCAACCTTCCGTTCTTGCTCGGGTTAGGTGGGAGGTTTTGGGAGGGTTTATTGCGGTGTCACCTGGAAAATGGCGAGCATGGAGCAGAAGTGAGGCAGGAGGAAGAAGGGCAAGGGACGGAGGCCGTCGACACCAGCAGAGCTCCGCCTCAGCCACGCTGCTCACTGCCATTTATTACTCATGCTGCACAGAGACAGAGGGAGAACAGGACAGAGAGAGAGATGCTGCTGCGGTGTCTGCGTGTGAGAGAGTGGGCGTATGTGTATGTGTGCAGCGCGCGTGTAGGAAGTGCAGGAGCAGGAGCAGCAAGATGATGAAATGAAACTGGAGCAGGGCAGCAGAAAGCGCAGGGGATCCCCACACCTTTGCGAAAGATGTTCTTCCTTTCTTCACATGTTCTCGCAGGGATTTTGTCACGCCGCACGCACGGATGGAAATCAACGGCTGATGCGCTCAGTCCGGACGGTCGAGATCGCGATGCGCTGCGCAGATGGAAAGGACGCAAAATCGATGCTTTTTGGTCATGGTTCGAGACGGATTTTCATATAATCTGGATCTGGATGACCTCCATTTACAAGTCCGAATATACTCCCTCCGTTCCAAAATAAGATGTTTTAATTTTTGTCCATATTCACATGCATATAAGTGTATCTATACATATTTCATGTGTAGGTTCACTCACTTTAGTATGCATGTAAACAACATGTGTAACACCTAAAACATCTTATATTTAGGAACGGAGGGAGTATTTTATCAACGTGCACCCATGCACAATTGATTTTATCATATATTTTTTATAAGTTTTATAACGGATGCAACAGATTTACCCTAATAATTAAGAGTGGAGTTTTACATGCAGAAAAAGATTACAAAAACCTACTCTCCTCAAATGATTTGACTATCTTGTAAAACCCGGAGTGAACCAAAGTCCAGCCTCCTTCTTAACGTTAAAAAAAATGAGACCGGAGGGGGAAGAGCCCCTCGGTTTTGCACTAGAGAAAAAGTGCGTACGACACCGGATGCGAGTGTAGAGACTCGAGCCTGGAGAGTCTAGGACGCATCAACCCATCCCAAACACCGGGGACACAAAAATAAAAGAGTGTACTTGTAGGGAAAATAGCATAGTGTGCTTGTCGCGGAAGACACTCTCGTTTCTTATGCTACATTCTCACGGTCAGGAGTTGCTTTGATAGTCATGTTGAGCCACCAACATTGGAGGGGAGAGAGTCAACAATTATTAGGGATCAACGGCATGGAGGTTGGACCAATCTTTACGAGTCCCCAAAGTCTAACATGAGGCAATTGGAAAAAAGAGGTGTGTGGCCGACTACGGAACACAATTGCAAACTGGGCATAACTCGCAATTCAGCCACCCTCGCTCCGCCAAACGGTCTGTCGTCCAAACCCTCTTTGAATGGCAAGCCAAGCTAAGAAATTTAATCTTTGGATGATCCCAAATCTTCCACGCCATCATGATTATAATGGGTAACGTAGCCTCTAAGAATTGCATCTTGTATGCCGAAGCCACCGACTATTGCTCGTTCACCAAAAGTTTCCAAACTATGGCATCCTAGATATTAGCATCAAGTTGCACCTCTCTTTGCTTAGCCCAAAGCTCGAAACATTGTGTAGCATGAGCCATGGTGAAGGTGTCATCAGATGGCACTTTTCAAATCCAAGCACCGACGTGCATGGCACTCTTGATATTCCATATTTTCCTCTTAGATGTCGTGAAGATGTACGGGGCGATATCTTTTGGTTTCATCCCTTCAAGCTATGGGTGTTCCCATGAAAGGCTCGTTTGACCATTCCCAACCATGATGGAAGTGGCGGCGTAAACTAGCTCCATTTCCAATTCCAAACAAGGGTTTCCCATAGACTCTTACCCATACCCACCAATTTTTTGTGGTATCCTTCCATTCAAGCCATGGCCAACACAATCGAAGTGCCCTAGCAAAATTGTAGATTTTTAGCACTCCAAGTCCCCCAAGGTTCGTTACCCTACAAATTGTGGCCCAATTAACTTTGCATTGACGGTCGCTGGTATTTTTCGATACCGACAAAGGAAAGTTGTTTCCAATTTATTATGCTCTATCAATTGTGCATGGGTGCACGTTGAGGGGGGAGTCAAGTGGTAGCTGACAAATGAGGTACAGCCGAACATAGTGATTCATTTTCCTTGCCAAGTTGGGAACTTGTGGGTGACTTTGTCTTCGAGGTGTTGGAAGTCCGCACGACGTGATGCCAAATGGAGAGCGGGAGGACGAGGTATTTCATGGGGAAAAAAGCATGCACGGTCGGGATGCCTTCAAAGATATCATCGAGATTGATGTGCTCACAACGAATTGGGACAACATACCTATTTTGGAAGTTTTCGCAAAGGTTAGTTACTTCACCAATCCGTCGAGGATGGATGAAAGGTTTTGGATGCCTTCCTTGATTGGGGCTATGAAAACCGTCGCGTCGTTCACATAAAGGGATGTCCCCAATATGGTACCCCAACCATCGAACATGTGAAGTAGGCCACGACGTGTGGCGAGATTAGGGATTGGAGTAAGCCAGCCAATGGCAAAGACGAAAAAGAATGGGGAGATAGGGTCTCCTTGGCAAAGGCCACACACATGCATGACGAGGATGCCAACCACCCCATTAAGAAGAGGTTGGGAAGATAATTATGAAAGCAAAGCGGCGATCCAGTTTTGTAACCTACTCAGGAAACCTCGAGGTTGAAGAAGATAAAGAATATATTCTCATCTTATTGAGTCAAAAGCTTTACGAATGTCGAGTTTGAAATAAAAGCGCCACTGTTGTGCTCTTATGCAAACTCTTAGCTAAATTCTTAATGCAAAGGAAGTATTCGTGCATGCTTCTCGTCTTTATGAGCGCACTTTGAGCATTATAAACAAGATTGTTCATGAGTGGACCAACGCGGAAAGAACGAATAGCGATGGTATGGACTAGACTAATGGGCCTAAAAAGGGAGATGTTCTCCGTCCCCTCTTTCTTCGGCAAGAAAGCAATATTCACGGAGTTGAACCGACGGATGTTTTCCATGTGAAGGTTTACAGAAAGATGAATGACTCTCATTACGTCGTCCTTGATGATGCTCCAACATTTCTTGCACGAACTTAAGCTCGGTGTCCTCTTTTCTTTTTTTTTGTTTAGTTTTGGTGACCTTGTTTGAACTTTCTATCTAATCAGTGAACTTAGCAGGTATTTTGCTAGTAATTAAAAAATCATTACTTACCACGTTTTCCTCTGAAAGAAACGGTGTTGGTGGGGAAATTAAGTTGAGAGTCTGCAGTGCGTCCAAAAGACACATGCGGAAAGTGATGCCTAATTGTCCGCGATCAAGCATACCCTACTCCTTCCAAAAAAAAAATTCTAAACATGTAATTAGGAGGTTGGTGGTATCGAATTTGGTGATCCTCCTCCCCAATACCAAATATGCTGATATCAGAGGACCTAAGATACATGTGAAGTCGGAGCTGCTATGTGCAAGCACTACCTTTGAGTGGTAATGATGACTGGTGGTGAAGTTTTTCTTCGGCGCAGTTTTTGTAGATCTCCTCTTCGGAACTCATCATTATAATCGGAGCAGTATGTCTCTGCACAAAGTTTCATCTGTTCGGCATAGACCGACGTGCGCATCACGATGCCAATTCAACGCGGTTTTCCTTGGTGGTCTTCTGGTTAAGTCGGAATCGCTACAGGGTGATGACAATGACACATGTGGGCAAGCTCGACGACGCCCTTGATTCGGTGTTATGTCTGCGGACTGGGTAATCATGATGGTTGTGTGTACCCTCCTGACAGACGTGTTTCGTGGTTCTCAGCGAAGGTGTTTGTTCGGTTGATTTCCGCTAATGAATGGGTCAAGTATACTGTATATCTTTTGTTTAATTAAATTAATGAGAATGGTAAATCTTTTACTCGTTTAAATAAACGAGTGGCATGCAAATGTTGTCGTAATGTCATAATGGCAGGTGACGTAACTTTAAGGGGGCGGGTCGCAGCGGATTTATTGCGAGATCATGGGATGGTGGTTGATGAGAAGAGTGTGGTGCTGGTGCACCCGTGCAAAATTGGACGTTTCTACTCGCTGCTGGCGTTCGGACGATGTTTCTTGTGAGACTAGTCACAATGGGGAGTATCATATACTAGTATCTTGCATATGATACTAGTCTATGTTACTACCTCCACAATGGATAGTAACATATGTGTGATATTATATAATACAATATTAATTAGGTTGTAGACTCATATTATATTGGAATCCGTTATGTTACGGTATCTACCTATGATACCATTATCACCTCTCTCATCATTAATGCAGTGACACATCAGCTTTTTTATCAACATGGCATGCATGATACCACATATAATACTCCGAGGCTCTTGTTCGTAAGCGGTACACCATGCAAATATCTAGGACCACACGACCTGGAAGTACAATCAGCGTGGAACCGCTGGTGGGCATAGTCAGCTCTGGGACAGATGGACGGCTGGGATCTATCGTGAGTAGACGCAGAGAAAAAAGACGAGCGGTTGGGATGACGCAAGGCACCAATCCAGCAATCATTCACAGCCTCATAATCGCAGGTACAGTGAATGCACCGACAGGCGACATCTCCGTTTTTATGTATGTGTGCATGTAATTTTTGTATGCGTAGCTTCAGCATATCTTACCATTCGATGACAGATCTCTAGATGAAGAACAGTAGCGGCAGTGTCACAGAAAAATAAAGCCACCACATGAGAACAAAAAGAAAATCACATCGACGAGTGTCAGATCACCACCTAACACAAATCACGTTCTGTTCACAAAAAATAAAGGACATGCTGACATAAGCTGTTTTTTTTTTGGAACAAAGATCACATCAGGGAGATTAGGCAAGGCGAAAGTGTGGGTAGCTAGGCATTAGCTACTCTACTAACCATCCCAAGGCCGTCCGAAGCTGTCAAATAAACCATTGCCTTTCTTGACTTTGGTTCCCATGATTTGACGAGTGTTGGGAGTGTTTCCTGGCTTTCTCCCATGATTCTAGCCTCTAGGTGCGTGTGCTCCTCTGGCTAAGTGGCTAGCTTCCGTCGATCCTCGTGTCCGTTGCTACTGGCGATTTCACTCATGCCATCATCTTAACTAGTAATCTGACGCGGCGCATGCCGCGCCCTTTAGGTTAATTTGCCTGGTGAAAATCATTGTTTGGTACCGTTAAAAAATAAAATTAGTTTGTAATATGTGGAGAACGCAGCGACCTTTGTGCAAAAGAACCGCGCAGTTTTATTCCGGCGGCCGATTCTCATTTTGTAGGAAACGCGAGGACTTTTCCGCAAAAAGCGGCACGCGGGGACTTTTGATGCAATTTTTTTATTCTGGAGGGCCGATTTATGTTTTTTTGGAAAACGCTAGGGCTTTACTGCGAAAAAGCGGCGAGCAAAGTGCACATTTATATGTCCGTCAAAATAAGAAGGTTAAAACACGAAAGTTGCTTGGAAGGGTGATATTCATCTACCTGTGAAAGGAAAATTCAAACGGGTGACCGAGCGCGACGAATTTGAAAAAACTCGCCGACTGTTTATGTGAATCTGGATCATAAATTAAGAAGGTAGAGTCGATCAAACTCGAAACCGATTACGGGAATGGAACATACTTGTCAACGTGCAAATTTTTCGTGTACATATTTTCTGGCGGTTTGAAAAGAAAAAAAACGACTACTGTAGCACCACACTGTAGCTATTGTTGGTACCGTTAAAAAATATAAATTTTTTGGTTAACTAATTTTGAAGATTAATGAAAATTTGAAATATGTCAGAATTTATCTTTTTTGCACGGTCTAAAATGCGACGAATTTGAAGTTTGAAGAGAAATGTATATATGTATGTCCGTTGAAATAAAAAGTTTAAAACATACTGCAGCTACAGTGCCCGGACGCTTCGCGCCATTATATATAGTAGGATAGTAGTTAGTTTGTAATATCCGGAGAACGCAAAGACCTTTGCGTAAAAGAACCACGCGTTTTTATTTCGGGAGGCCGGTTTATATTTTTTTGAAAACGCGTGGACTTTTCTGCAAAAAGTGGCGACCGGGGCTTTTTTCCAAAAAGTTTTATTCCGAGGGCCGATTTATATAGGGTGATATGCATCTACTTGTGAAATGAAAATTCAAACGGATGACCGAGTGCGACGAATTGGACAAAATTTGTCAAATGTTTGTGCAAATCTGGATCCAAAATTAAGGAGCTAGACTCGACCAAACTCGAAACCGATCACGGGAATGTAACCTACTCGTCGGCGCGCATATATTTCATGTATATAATTTTCGGAGAACGCGAAGTTTTTTCTTTCTGAAAAAAAAAACTGCCCAAAAAAACTACTGTAGCGTGCACTGTAGGTACTGTAGCTAGCTACAGGACTAGCTACAGGACGCTACAGCGCGGATTCTCTTCAAGCTTTTATATATAGTAGTGAATTTGTTGTTAATATTTTCGACTAGTACTTCCTCAATCTGTGTACAGTGAGCGAATGACTCTCCGGTTGTCAATTTCCAATCCAAATAGCTCCATTTGGAATTTGGAAATAGGAACCTACGAGATAATAGTTCAGACAGAGTAGGAGTAGCTAAACAACCGACATGAGGAAGACATGCCCTGGATAATCATGATGATTTCCCAATAATTCATTTGTGTACTTGCTACAAAGATACTGTAATGGAGTGAGTACAACAGAGTAGTAGTCTATTTTTTTTAAACAAGTACTTCTGTACTTGTACGTACCCCCTAGGCTACACAGATGTCTCGTTTCAACGAGGGATTCGGTGGAATAGCTCAGAAGGCGCACTTTCCCCTCCCTCCTCGCTACAGTGCAGAGGAGGCGATTTCTTGGAATCGCCCGCGCACCGCGCTCTCGCCGTCGCGGATCCGCGGGATCTCTCCCCCCGTCCGCTCCGGCGGCGGGTGGGTGGGGGATCCCCGGATCCCTTCGTGTACATAGGGTAGGGGTGTGGGGGTTCCCGCCGGCGGCGCTGTGGAGGCGGTGGTGCGGTTGGTGGGTTTTTGGAGTCGGCGTCCTTCCTCTCCGGCGGTGGAGCTCCGACGGGGCTTCGTCGCGCGGTCGTCGACCTCTCCGTGCTCGCGGATCCGCGGATCTGCCGTGCGCGGTCTTCTTCTCCAGCGGCTGCGGTGCGGCGGCGCTGGAGTCGTGTTGCTTGTCCAGGGCTGGACGGGAGCTCCAGCCTCCTCCTGCGACGGATCCGTTGGCGGCCGAGGCTTTGCGGGGAAGCGGTGCCAGGGGGGCGTCTGCCCTGCGCGTTCATCGACAAGTGCTCCGTCGCGGCGCGGCGGGCAGGCTAGGCGGCGTCTCTCAAGGGTTTGAATGTGCCCAGGCAGTGGTATGGTGGTTGCTGGCCTTCGTCTTCGTCGCCGGCGGAGCTGCGGCTCTCTGTGTTGGCTCTGGATCCTCCTCGTATGTTTGTTCTTTCTCTGTTTTCAATCTATGTACTTTGTATGTGGTTGATCATTGAATATACGGTATGTTGGATGTGTCAAAAAAAAAAAAACGAGGGATTCGGTGCATGCTGCACTCTTCCCTTCAAATCGATGGAGGTTTCTGCGCCGCACACACCAACTTCAACTTGCAACGTACTTCTGCAGATCGAAATGAATTAACTGGGCCATGCGTGTCGAGTCAGAGAGAATCTGCCACCTCAACAGTGTAACGCCGACGTGTGCCATCCAAAGATAAATGGCGCTGACGTGTGTGTGCATGGCAGATGAATTTGCAAAGTTATTGCCAACTAGCACTTGCCAACTGCTAATCGTCTCTAACCTTCAATGCAATGCAAGAAAAGGAAAACCGCAAGTGTTACATGCATAAGAGCATCTTCAAGCGGATCCCCAAATCCGGCCCTCAAAGTGTCCGCGGACGCGTCCGCGGACACCGACCGGACAGCCCTCATAGTTGGGCTCCTACAACCACATCTCCTAAAATGTTGTCTCCAAACTCATGCAAACCATGCAACGTCGATCCGATACATACCGGATCCGCATTACAAAACATAGTGGTTCAAAATCAAATGAAATTAACAAGTTTAACAAGTTGTCCGATACAAGAATGAGAAGTGTTCTCTTCTTCTTC
The DNA here is from genome assembly GCA_947311845.1 of Poa pratensis. NCBI lineage: Eukaryota > Viridiplantae > Streptophyta > Magnoliopsida > Poales > Poaceae > Poa > Poa pratensis. Next base: position 41,317,743 of record CAMZMU010000086.1, on the reverse strand, counting down.
TTCAAGGGGCGGTTCCACCGGAGCCATCTAGGCCGAGGTCACGGTCGGAGATCTTCTTCTTCATCATGAGGATCCACTTTGCGCTAGGCTCATCCAAGAGAGAAGCGTCTTGGAACATGATCCTTTGTTCCTCGGTAATTCTTGCAACATTGACTTTCTCTTGTTCCATCGCATAGGCATCCGCCATCTTCTTTTGCTCCAATTGGAGCTTCATCCAAGCCTCCTCCTTCACCAATTCCAACCTCGCCCTCTCAATGTCCATCCTCTCCTTGAGTCGGAGGCGATCAAACTCCATTCTTTCCCTTTGCAAAGCCAAGAAGGCGCCATACCTCTCGGCCTTCTTGTCCTCTCTTTCTTTCTCCAACTTTTGCATGGATTCATCCTTCTTTGAGAAGATGTCCTTCCATGTGGTGGACATCTTCGTGGCGGCGCCGTCTCGAGCCGCTCGATCCTTCTCCCACCTCCTCCCCATCATCATCCTCTTCCGGCCACTTCCGGTTTCGGACGGACCATCTTCTTCATCAAGTCCAATTGGGATGGAAGAACATGATCCATCATTTGTCTTCCATTTCTTGGCCGGATTCTTGTGATCATCATATTGGGGAGACCCACTTGGGCTTCCCGGTCAACTCTAGCCAACAATGTGCGAGGGTGAAGGGTTTCTTCTCCGTTTGATGGTACAAAGTGGCGGCCAAACTAGCCTAGCAAGTACAAAAGTAGAGCAATATGACATCAATGAAATGTGATGAAATGAAGAGATGACAATGAACCAAGTAGAAGCAATAGCTTACATGGAAAGTCACGTTGACACCACTTTGATTCCGGTTCAACACTTGTGCATGAAAACCGCAATATTTGTTGACACTTTCTTGGATCGAAGCCCACCTATGTTGGAGAGAGCCGACATTGCGATCGGACACAATTGGGTGGGGTTGCACGTATTCCTTTTGATGATGGAAGTGGGCATGTATCTTCTCCCACAACCTTGTGCCCTTTTGCTCGGTTCCACATATAGCATCCATGCTTGTGGCTAACCAAGCTCGGCAAAGCAAAACATCTTCAAAAGAAGTGTACGAAGAGCCTCTTGCCGTGTACACCTTCTTGACCTTCGCCTTGTTCCTTGCCGCAACCTCCGCCGTCGGCTCGTTCTCACCCATTGTGTAAAAGGGAGGAAATGTGGGTGCCGACGGATCCTGTGATGGCGGATCGTCCCCATTTCGGATCAATTCCATCATACATTCATGCTTATCATCCTAAGCATGCTAAGAATTACACTATGGACCTAAAATTTACTGGGAACTATGTAATTCGGATAGAGATTCATACCGCAAAGTCAATTTGACTTTCGTCGAACAGGTTGTGGACGATGTCGGTGGCGGTGACGCCGGAAGAAGCTCGCGTCCGCTGGAGCGGCGGAGACTCCCCCACCGCCTCCTCGTCCTGCGTCGGCGGAACCTGCGACGGGTACTCATCCGCGATGAGGCACGTCTCCTCCCGGTTCGTCGTTGAGGATGTCGACCTTCTCGCCGCCATGCCCACAGCAGCCGAAACCGGCGCCTGCGTCGGGCGCCGGACCACGGGCACCGGAGTGGTCAGCGCGGGCTCGTCCTCCTGCGTCTCCGCGTTGGCAATCCTATTCGCCTCCTCCAGCGCCGCTTGCTCCTTCTTCTCCTGCTCGCGTATGTGGGGACCCCGGACTAGCTGTCCGAAATACCCGATTATGCTTAACACAACGATCCCGTGATCAGTCTGTCGTTGCACATAATCCGAATTGGATACCAAAGTTTACATCCATTGCAGTACCGAATAGAAAGTCTTACATAAATGGTCATTTAGACCAAGTTCTTACATAGGTGCCTTCATGGGCCAAACCAAATATATCAGCGGAAGCTACGGCGTAATCGACATCATATTCTAACGATGACGACCCGACAGGCAGCTGACTTGTGGAGATCCTTAGTTGGCGTAGAAGTCGCCATATTCCTGCTCTGCGTAGTGTTCCTCCTCGTAGTCTGGCTAGGACAATAGCCAGGGACGAAACCAATATGAGTACATTTGAATGTACTCGCAAACTATCCCAACATGAGTATGCACCAGTTTTATTTTAGTTGACAACTTTTCTTATTTAAAACATCTCTATATCTTTATTGAAAAAGGTAAGAAGAGCTTTATAACTATCTTTAAAGAAGTCACCTTTTTCATCTGTTTTTCCAAAACTTCTCCTTTTCCCGACCATAGCCCGTCATGGTCCACTTCATCCCACCACCACCTACCGATCCGTTGGTATAGGTGTAGGAAACATTCTCCACTCCATTTTTCTTTAAAAACTCAAAGCCTTTTTAAAACTTGCACAAGGTCTTAGGACAGTCTCCCAATTGTCCATATCCGAGGACTCGGCTATTCGAATAGTTTTTAACACTCTGCAGAGGTAGCACGCTTTTAACCCACATCCATCCGGCAACTCATCGTGTCTGCCACGTCTCGCCATACCAGTGTATGCGAAGTAAGCCGCCGGCCATAGCCTCTTATTTGCTCATGCTAGTATAGGATCCTTCCCATATGACACTTTCCATCGACACCCAGTCCGGTTTCCCGTCAGAAACCCTAAGTGTGAGGACTCATAGTTTTGTCCGGCGGTTTATGGTGGAACCTTCTATCCTCCCCCCAACTTGTGTGAGGACCCGGGTCAGGGGGTAGATCCTCGGACCATCCCCTCATGCATAACGGAGTCATCTCCGTCGATGAGGTATCCCATACTAATAAGAGCAAACTACATGACTACGCCTTTTCCCATATGTGGTAAATGTGGTCGCACAGGGTAGGATTGGTTTCCATAGTACTAGGACACTGTGCATTTTTCACAAACATCACCATTTTTCCACCTTTCCAACACAGCACCGACATCTCGTCGTTCCATAAACTCACAAGACATTTCAAAGGAGTTTTGAATAAACAACATTGTTTTCCCATCCTAAAGTTTTATATAAACTACTACATAGGGTGGCAAAATAATATCCATATATTTTTGAAATGGGTTTTGTAAATCTTGCTTTGAGAGTAAACATATTATGAAAGTAGATGCATATGTTGGTAGTGCAAGCTCAGAGAATAGCTTGCCTTGCTTGGCAAAGTGATCTTGCTCTTGTTCTTCAAATTCAGCAAACTCTCCTTCCTCGATATATCCGACAACGTTCTCGTCTAATTAACAAACAAACAATACAAACAATCACTAAGCTATACAAGCAATCACCTCAACATAACCATCATTAACATCACAATTGGCTACTGCACACATCAAACCACACAATTTGGTTTTCAAATAAATTGAATTAAACATTATTTAATTAAGTCCAAATTATGGCAGAAACTAGTTATTCATGTTTAATTCCACAACTTGAGTTCTGTTGGTCACAAAAATACAAATTAAAATTCTATGGAAAGCCACTGATGTGTAGAATACAACCCAATTTGAATTGGACCATTTGGAGTTACCAAACTCCCTACACATTGGATTGAATCCAGTAGCTTAATAATCAAGTTTTAGCTACCAATTAAATTATATTGTTCCAAAAATTAAACCCTTTTAGGGGTAACTAAACATGGATATATGTGAGCTAACAAAATTGGTCCTAACTCATTTGGATCAACCAATAAACATATTTGTCTGTTTTAGTCCAGAAGGGTTTATTTTAAAGTCAGCAATTAATATTGCTTAATTAATTCTACCAAAATTAGGGGAGCTAACACAAGGCAGTACTAAGCTAGCAAAATTGGTTTGGAATTATTTGGACTAGCAGAGTATCAGAAACAAACAAGTTTAGAATTTAAACCTTCTGTGGCATTTTCAATAATACTTTTTAACTATTTAATGAAATGACATGGGACCAATTGTGTTGGTTAAACACTTTCATAAGCTTTCCAGAACAGTTGAGTTTGATTTATTTGGATTCCTAAATCTCGAGATATTGAATTTCAAAGTTGATGCCAGTACTGTTTTTCCAGAGAAAAAGAAATAGAAATTCCCTCTCTTCTGGATAATGTTGAGATTTCTGACTAGTGGGGCCTACTGGTCAGTGACTCAGCGTGGACGTGGATTTGATTAAAATACTGACGGGTGGGGTCAGGCCGTCAGTGGCTCAACTACAGCGAAGCGTTACGCGGCCGTTGGATCTGGATCCAACGGTCCAAGATCAAAGGCAACGGCGGCGACCAAAAACTGGCGGCGCCGCCGCGCCGGCGGCACGGTGATGATCGGAGACTCACCTAGAGGGCTCGGAAGATCGCGGAGACGACGCAGATCGACGGCGGAGGCTCGGGGAAGGCGATGGTGCGAGCTGTGCTTGCTGGGGAAGGCTGGTTCGTCGGCGGTGAGGTCGCGCACTTCGTCGGCGTCGGGCAGCAACTTCGGCGGAGCGTCGGGGTCGCGTCCGTGCACTAAAAAGAGGGAAAAAGCTCTCTGGTGAGTGCGGTGTCCACAAGGAAGAGCGTAGAGGGGTCAGAGGGAAGAATGGGGAGGTGTGGCGAGGCGGTGGTGCTCGACCTCAACGGCGGCGTCGGGCACGGCCGTGCACTGCCCTCTGGCGGTGCACAGAGCAAATTGGAGCGAGGGAAAGCTTGGGAGGGAGGTGTGGTGTTCCAGAGAGGCCTCGGGGTGCTTTTTATAGGGCCAGGGCGGTCCACGATGGTCGGGGTCTACGGCGGCGGCCATGGCGCGTCCACGGTGATCAATTCGGCGATTACACGGCGACGGTGCAGAGACTCGTGGTGGCTTGGGGCTTAACGGGGTCCGGCAAGCTTCTAGAGTCATCTAGAAGAACGGTGCGTGTCGGGGAGCTAAGGGGTGGACGAATTTTGCCGGCGCCGTCCAAGTGCTCTACGGCGGTCAGCGGGGAACCACGGCGTAATGGCGACGGGAGGGGTGCCCGTTTTCTTCCCTGCGGGTGCAGAGAGGTGCAGGGGTGCAGAGGCGAGGGAGAGCGCGGCCAGGGGGGTCCTGGCGGCGAAGAAAACGGCGTCGACGGTGAAGGCGACACGGCGACGGTCGTCGGGTCTGAGGTCGATGACCTTTTTGCAGAAAACCCCTTCCTCCCTCTTTTCTTTTATTTTTCAGTTTTATTTCAATATCCAGAAGCTTTTCCTGGATTTATTTGAGGTACTTAAGTATTTTAGAAAATTCTGCAAATATTTGTGGGGCCTCCCCATAACATGTAGAAGCTCCACAAAAATTGGCATTGCCAAATAAAATGTTTGGCAACATTTTCTTTCATAGTACTTGTTTAAGGTAATTTGATTTATTTCTATTTGTTTTTATTTTAGAATTTTAAAACAAGTTCAAAAATAATATTTGAGATGGGAAAGTAGTAAGAACAAAAAGGGAGTGTTTACATTGCATCTCCACTGACTTTGATTTGAAAATAATTGAATTTGTCACTTTGAGATTTTTAAAGTGATAACTTGCTATTTTTATTTTCTTGCTTTTAATTTGGATTTTGGTTTCTTTATTTCTTATTAGTGTTTACTAGAGCAAACACTCACACAACCAGCAAGAACAACAACACAAGTAAGAAGAAGCAATTAACAGACAATAAACAACAAAAGTTTTTGTTGGTTCCCATTTTTGGAATAAAATTCTGGATAATAATTTTGGGATGTTACAATCCTTCCCCCCTTAAAATAAATCTCGTCCCGAGATTTGCTAGGCTTAGGTTTTAAGGAGGTCTGGGAATTCGCTTCTAAGATAATCTTCGCGTTCCCAAGTTGCTTCTTCTTCAGAGTGGTTAGTCCACTGGACTTTGTAAAACTTGATCGCACGTCTTCGGGTAACACGAACATCTTCTTCGAGAATTTTGAGGGGTCTCTCACGATAAGTCAGGTCTTGGTTCAGGTCGATGGAGAGGTGGTCGATGTTTTTGAAAACATCAGGCTGGTCAGGAACTTCAAGACACTTCCGGAGCAAGGAAATGTGGAAGACATCATGATAATCTCCTAACTCCTGGGGTAACTCCAGCTGATAGGATACTTCTCCTCGACGAGCAATGACCTTGAAGGGTCCAATATACCTTGGTGCTAACTTTCCTTTGACATGGAAACGCTGCATTCCCTTGAGGGGTGTCACTCGGAGATACACATAATCTCCGATACTGAAAGTGAGATCACGGCGCTTGGTGTCAGCATAACTCTTCTGACGGGATTGGGCAGTTTTGAGACGTTCACGAATAAGCTGAACTTGCTCTTCAGCTTCTCGGAGGGTATCTGGTCCGAACAATTTGCTCTCTCCGGTATCGGACCAATTCAGGGGTGTACGACACTTCTTGCCGTAAAGGGCTTCAAAAGGGGCCATTTGCAGACTAGACTGATAACTGTTGTTGTACGAGAACTCTGCAAACGGAAGACAATCTTCCCACTTGGAACCATAGGATAGAACACATGCGCGAAGCATGTCCTCTAATATCTGGTTCACTCGCTCAGTCTGGCCATCGGTCTGGGGATGATAAGCTGTGCTAAAGGCTAACTTGGTTCCGAGGGCTTCATGAAGGGATTTCCAGAATCTTGAGGTGAATTGCGTGCCTCTATCAGATACAATCTTCTTAGGCACACCATGCAGGCTCACTATTCTGGAAATATACAGGTCTGCTAACTGAGCTCCGGTATGAGTGGTCTTGACAGGAACAAAGTGGGCAACCTTGGTCAGTCGATCAACGATGACCCAGATGAATCATGGCCTCGGTTGGATCTTGGAAGTCCGGTAATAAAATCCATTCCAATCTCATCCCACTTCCACTCGGGAATTTTCAAAGGTTGAAGCAATCCAGCGGGTCGCTGATGTTCAGCCTTGACTCGCTGACAGATATCACACTTGGCTACGAATGAACCAATCTCTCGCTTCATTCCATGCCACCAAAATCTTTCTCGAAGGTCTTGGTACATTTTGGTTCCGCCGGGGTGGATTGAATAAGGGGTCTCATGGGCCTCCTTCAGGATTAACTCCTTAAGTTCCGTGACATTGGGCACACAGATACGGTTATTGAATTTCAGCACTCCTTCAGCATCTTCGGTAAAACCGGGTGCTTTGCCGAGGGAAATTTTCTTCCTAATTCCCTCTATACTTTCATGACCTTTCTGGGCTTCTTTGATTTGATCCACCAGGGTTGGGGTTAACTCTAAATTGGCGAGATAACCATAGCTAACAAGCTCTAGTCCAAAATCTTGGAAGTCTTTGAACAAGGCTGGCTGTTCGGCTTGGATCAGGGCATTCAGGGTGCAAGGTTTGCGACTAAGGGCATCGGCAACTACATTAGCCTTTCCGGGGTGATAATGGATTCCAATATCATAATCCTTGATTAATTCCATCCATCTCCTCTGTCGCAGGTTCAGATCTTTCTGGGTGAAAATATACTTCAAGCTTTTGTGATCTGTATAGACCTCGCAGCGATGTCCCGCAAGATAGGGACGCCACTTCTTAAGAGCAAAGACCACAGCAGCTAACTCCAAGTCATGGGTTGGGTAATTCTCTTCATGCGGTCGCAACTGCCGGGACAGGTACGACACAACTTTGCCTTCTTGCATCAGAACGCAACCAAGTCCGAGGCGTGATGCATCGCAATACACGTCGAAACTCTGGGTGACGTCTGGCATGATCAGGATTGGGGCTGAGGTTAGTTTCTTCTTCAGTTCTTGGAAACTATCCTCACACTTCTGAGTCCATTCAAATTTCTTGTCCTTCTTCAACAGTTGGGTCAGAGGTTTGGCTATACTGGAAAATCCTTCGACGAACTTGCGGTAATAACCGGCAAGTCCGAGAAAGCTTCGGATTTCAAAAACATTGGTTGGGGATAACCAGTCAAGAATGGCTTGTATCTTCTCAGGGTCAACAGAAATTCCTCCAGCGGATACAATATGTCCAAGAAATGCCACTTCACTGAGCCAAAACTCACACTTGCTAAGTTTGGCATACAGTTGGTGCTCTTGGAGGGTCTCCAAAACTAGACGCAGGTGTTCAGCATGCTCTTCTTCGGTCTTGGAATAAATAAGGATGTCATCAAGGAAAACTACCACGAACTTGTCGAGGTACTCCATGAAAATCTTGTTCATGAGATTCATGAAATAGGCTGGGGCATTGGTCAGACCAAAAGACATCACGGTGTATTCAAACAACCCGTAACGAGTGGTGAAGGCGGTCTTGGGAATATCTGTCTCTCTGATCTTCAACTGATGGTAACCTGTCCGAAGATCGATCTTTGAAAAGACTCGGGCTCCGTTCATTTGATCGAACAGATCCTCGATCTTGGGAAGAGGGTACTTGTTTTTAATGGTCACGTCATTCAGCTTGCGATAATCCACACACAGGCGTGTGGTACCGTCTCTCTTGTCCACAAAAATAATGGGTGATCCCCATGGTGAAGCGCTTGGGCGGACAAGACCTTTGCTTAGCATATCAGCCAACTGTTTCTTCAACTCAACCAGTTCTTCCGGATTCATCCGATAAGGCTTTTGGGATATGGGGGATGTTCCTGGAATAAGCTCAATTATGAACTCAATATCCCTATCTGGCGGCATACCAGGCAATTCTTCTGGGAAAACATCCTTGAACAGATGAACAACACGGATCTCATCTAGGGCGGGTCGAGCTATGCTCTCATGGCAGCCTGGGTGAGGTTGACTAGTTTTAGACACATACTCCACTTCTACTTCTTTGTCGGTGGTGATGGATACAGCTCTTCTGGCACAGTCAATCCGACCATGGTACTTGGCTAACCAATTCATACCGAGTATAACATCGATGCCTTGGGTTCCCAGAACAATTAAGTTTACTGGAAACTTCTCTCCTTTGATCTCAAGGGGTACATCGGAGCAAAACATCTGGGTCTCTACGGTGGATTCTGGGATTTGGACGACCATGGGTTTGGGTAAGAGGCTCTTAACTAAACCTCCCTTAGCAACAAATTCTTGGGTAACAAATGAATGGGTAGCACCAGAATCAAACAGAACAGTTGCAGGTACTGAGTTGACAAGGAACGTACCCAGCACAACATCCGGAGCATCCTGAGCTTCTTCAGCATTGATGTGGTGCAGACGACCCTTGGCAACAGCAGCATTTCCGCGAGGTGCGGCATTCTTGCCATTTCCATTTCCATTGCGGCCTTGACCATTGTTCTGTGCCGGCGCATTGGGGCGTTGGACATTCCTCTTGGGATTGGGACATTCTTTGGAGTAGTGACCCTTGTTGCCGCATTCAAAGCAGATCACATTGGGATTGCGGTTGAAGTTGTTGAAGTTTCCTCCGGGACGGTTATTGTCATTGGGACGGTTGAAGTTGTTTGGGCGGTTAGGGTAATTTGGGCGTGGAGCTTGGGGTGGACGATAGGCAGGCCTGGTGTTCTGCTGAAAGATACGAGGTTTCTGGCTGCTCGAGCCTTCCTGAGCATTCATCCTCCTCTTGCGACCTTCATACATCGACTTGCGCTTGGTCTCCAGCTGGATGGCTTTGTCCACAAGTGACTCCAGATCACGGAAGTCATGGATAACCAAAGCACACTGAAGTTCATCATGAAGTCCACTCATGAAACGCTCCATCTTCTTCTCTTCCTTGTCGGTGTCATCAGGAGCATACCGAGATAAGTCGGTAAACTCCTCAAGATAACCAACCACATCTCTACTTCCCTGCCTCAGTTTGCGGAACTCATCCTTCTTCCTCTCAATAAGTCCGTAAGGAATATGCTTCTTACGGAACTTCTCCTGGAACTCAGCCCAGTTGATGACATGACCAGCTGGCTGGAGAGTCTTGGTAGTCTCCCACCAAGCTCTTGCAGGTCCAGCGAGATAGTGGGTTGCATACAGCACTTTCTCATTTTCTCCCACAGCAGCAACTTCAAGATTATTGCCGATGGTGCGAAGCCAATCATCGGCTTCTAGTGGGTGAAGTCCCTTGGAGTAGGTGGGTGGGTTGGTCTTCTGAAAATCACCCAAGGTAGATCGCTGGTTTCCATCACCATTGCCGTTACCACCATTGTTGTTGTTGTTGTTGTTGTTGTTATTGTAAGCGGCTGCGAGTTGTTGTAAGGCAGCGAGATGAGCTTGGCGCTCTTGCCGGGCATTTTCACGCTCCTCCATGATAAGTGCGAGAAGTTGGGTGGGGGTTGGGTCCGGTGGTGGTGGTGCTGATCCTGATCCTTCCGCATTGCTGCGACGGGGTGGCATCCTGAAGCACACCGGGTATAAGAGACAAGGCAAGAAAAGTTCGACTAAGGGAAAAGATGATCTCTCAAGCGGTTGATTAATCCTAAGAGTTATATGAAAATAGTTCACACAATTTTAAACAAGACAAACATACTTATATTTCACAAACAATACATCAAAGAGTTCACATCAACATCAAGCTTACAACCTCAAGCTTACAACATAATATCTGGTTTCCAAAAGAACCACTGCTACTACTCGACTAGCTATAGGGGGTCAACCTAATCCTGCGGTAGTGATCAAGTCACTCGCCTACTGAGGTGGAACCTCCAGCTCTAACACGTCAGCATCTGACTGGTAGGCTGGCTCCTCGGGATCCTCCTCCTCGTCCTCGAGAACTGGCTCGAGTGGCTCCTCCTCCTCGTCAACTAACTCCTCCTCATCATCCTCCTCCTCACAGTCCATCTCCTCCACGAAGTCATCATCGTCACTGAGGAAAGCGTCGTTCTCCTTGCGGAGATCCTCGCCCTCCTCCTCCATCTCGTCAGTATGGTGCTCAAGATCCTCAATCAGTCCATCCTGCTCTGCCACCTTCGTGCGGAGCTTCACGATAGTCTTCCTCAGCTGGGCCCTCTTCCTGAGAAGAGCAACCTTCTCCACCATCAGCTTCATCTCGTTCTCGCGAAGCTCAACGAGCGACTCGCGGTCGAAGTGGAGCTGAATCCTAGTGCGCAACAGATCATCCTGAGTGCACTGAAGTAAGATCTCCATGTCCATGATGTAGCTCCCAAACATCGGGTGGTAAGGTGAAGGAGTAGGGTGTCCATCACAGTTGCGCCTCCCGTAGAACCGGAACCGGGAGTCTACTAACTCCGCCTTGTGCTCCTCACAAAGTCGGGATAGCATCCTCTGTGTAGCGTACAGAGACCGTCAACCCAGGTGGCCTCCTTGGTGGTGAAGATGAGTGTCCGGAATTGGGAGACTTGATGTTCCTGCGAACTGACGATCTGATGAGCCAGCTCAGCCTTCCAACACCGTGAACATCAATCTGAGCTCCCTCAAACTCTGGAGCGGGGCGACCTAACAGCTTGGTCAACTCGAACAAGTCCCTCTCAAACGTCAGCTTGCTGTCCTTCTCCAGCTGAACGAACTCGGTCCAGTGGAGTGCCATCTACAGTTTTTAAGCAAAATTTTAAGTTAGTTAGATGACAAGTAAATCAAAATTTTAATATATAGGGCAACAAGTGAGTCAAATTTTAAACTTAATGAGAGGTGTACAAAATTTTAGGGATACTAAGGAAAATGTAACAATTAATGAGAGTAAAATTTTGCATAGTAAGAGGATTGGAGGTAAGCAATTTTCGAAAATACTTCATTCCTTTCTTTTTAGAAATTCATCTTTTGTAACATTTGACAAACGACCATGCTAACTAAGGTTTCCTAAAGTCAGGATGGCTCTGATACCAAGTCTGTGGGGACCCCGGACTAGCTGTCCGAAATACCCGATTATGCTTAACACAACGATCCCGTGATCAGTCTGTCGTTGCACATAATCCGAATTGGATACCAAAGTTTACATCCATTACAGTACCGAATAGAAAGTCTTACATAAATGGTCATTTAGACCAAGTTCTTACATAGGTGCCTTCATGGGCCAAACCAAATATATCAGCGGAAGCTACGGCGTAATCGACATCATATTCTAACGATGACGACCCGACAGGCAGCTGACTTGTGGAGATCCTTAGTTGGCGTAGAAGTCGCCATATTCCTGCTCTGCGTAGTGTTCCTCCTCGTAGTCTGGCTAGGACAATAGCCAGGGACGAAACCAATATGAGTACATTTGAATGTACTCGCAAACTATCCCAACATGAGTATGCACCAGTTTTATTTTAGTTGACAACTTTTCTTATTTAAAACATCTCTATATCTTTATTGAAAAAGGTAAGAAGAGCTTTATAACTATCTTTAAAGAAGTCACCTTTTCATCTGTTTTTCCAAAACTTCTCCTTTTCCGACCATAGCCCGTCATGGTCCACTTTCATCCACCACCTCATACCGATCCGTTGGTATAGGTGTAGGAAACATTCTCCACTCATTTTTCTTTAAAAACTCAAAGCCTTTTTAAAACTTGCACAAGGTCTTAGGACAGTCTCCCAATTGTCCATATCCGAGGACTCGGCTATTCGAATAGTTTTTAACACTCTGCAGAGGTAGCACGCTTTTAACCCACATCCATCCGGCAACTCATCGTGTCTGCCACGTCTCGCCATACCAGGTATGCGAAGTAAGCCGCCGGCCATAGCCTCTTATTTGCTCATGCTAGTATAGGATCCTTCCCATATGACACTTTCCATCGACACCCAGTCCGGTTTCCCGTCAGAAACCCTAAGTGTGAGGACTCATAGTTTTGTCCGGCGGTTTATGGTGGAACCTTCTATCCTCCCCACCAACTTGTGTGAGGACCCGGGTCAGGGGGTAGATCCTCGGACCATCCCCTCATGCATAACGGAGTCATCTCCGTCGATGAGGTATCCCATACTAATAAGAGCAAACTACATGACTACGCCTTTTCCCATATGTGGTAAATGTGGTCGCACAGGGTAGGATTGGTTTCCATAGTACTAGGACACTGTGCATTTTTCACAAACATCACCATTTTTCCACCTTTCCAACACAGCACCGACATCTCGTCGTTCCATAAACTCACAAGACATTTCAAAGGAGTTTTGAATAAACAACATTGTTTTCCCATCCTAAAGTTTTATATAAACTACTACATAGGGTGGCAAAATAATATCCATATATTTTTGAAATGGGTTTTGTAAATCTTGCTTTGAGAGTAAACATATTATGAAAGTAGATGCATATGTTGGTAGTGCAAGCTCAGAGAATAGCTTGCCTTGCTTGGCAAAGTGATCTTGCTCTTGTTCTTCAAATTCAGCAAACTCTCCTTCCTCGATATATCCGACAACGTTCTCGTCTAATTAACAAACAAACAATACAAACAATCACTAAGCTATACAAGCAATCACCTCAACATAACCATCATTAACATCACAATTGGCTACTGCACACATCAAACCACACAATTTGGTTTTCAAATAAATTGAATTAAACATTATTTAATTAAGTCCAAATTATGGCAGAAACTAGTTATTCATGTTTAATTCCACAACTTGAGTTCTGTTGGTCACAAAAATACAAACTAAAATTCTATGGAAAGCCACTGATGTGTAGAATACAACCCAATTTGAATTGGATCATTTGGAGTTACCAAACTCCCTACACATTGGATTGAATCCAGTAGCTTAATAATCAAGTTTTAGCTACCAATTAAATTATATTGTTCCAAAAATTAAACCCTTTTAGGGGTAACTAAACATGGATATATGTGAGCTAACAAAATTGGTCCTAACTCATTTGGATCAACCAATAAACATATTTGTCTGTTTTAGTCCAGAAGGGTTTATTTTAAAGTCAGCAATTAATATTGCTTAATTAATTCTACCAAAATTAGGGGAGCTAACACAAGGCAGTACTAAGCTAGCAAAATTGGTTTGGAATTATTTGGACTAGCAGAGTATCAGAAACAAACAAGTTTAGATTTAAACCTTCTGTGGCATTTTCAATAATACTTTTTAACTATTTAATTAAATGACATGGACCAATTGTGTTGGTTAAACAATTTCATAAGCTTTCCAGAACAGTTGAGTTTGATTTATTTGGATTCCTAAATCTCGAGATATTGAATTTCAAAGTTGATGCCAGTACTGTTTTTCCAGAGAAAAAGAAATAGAAATTCCCTCTCTTCTGGATAATGTTGAGATTTCTGACTAGTGGGGCCTACTGGTCAGTGACTCAGCGTGGACGTGGATTTGATTAAAATACTGACGGGTGGGGTCAGGCCGTCAGTGGCTCAACTACAGCGAAGCGTTACGCGGCCGTTGGATCTGGATCCAACGGTCCAAGATCAAAGGCAACGGCGGCGACCAAAAACTGGCG